>CATIWK010435156.1:0-22199 GCA_949634005.1 Mallotus japonicus
TGTGAGAGACCTCTCGCCACGGAAGCTTGGCCCGTGGATGCCACTTCCAATGGTCATGGCAGTGCCCTTCCTTGTTGGGGCTTACTTTGCCATTGACATGTGCATCGGAAGTTTAATTGTTTTCACATGGAACAAACTCAACGGCAAAAAGGCAGAGCTGATGATTCCAGCAGTTGCTTCAGGATTAATCTGTGGGGAAGGGCTGTGGACTCTTCCCGCTGCTATTCTCGCTTTGGCTAGAATAAATCCACCCATATGCATGAAATTTATAGCTTCCTAGATGCAGTGCAGCAAGCCAATGACAGATAAATTCGATGGTTTTGCAGCAAACGACATGCACGCGACACATTGATGAAGGCAAGAATTTTCAGGAAAATAGAGATTCACGGGCACAGCAGCCCCATAGAAGAGTGTCATATAGATCAAGGCCCCCAGCCAATTGCACAAGTGACTTCTTTCCAAAACTCCCGCATATAGACTAGAGTAGAATAATAAGATGTGCAAAGGTCATGTTTCATTTGGAAAGTTTTGAGTTCGACTTTTATGATCAAAAGAAAGAATGTGATCTAAGTGAATAAAAAAATTCAACTCATCTCATTTATCATACATGAGATGTCTGAACAAATCACTCACTGTGAAACAAATGAAATGTATAACTGATATATAATGCAGAGAAAATTTGACAAACATTACTCTACCAAAATTTCTACAATATACAGAATTCTTATTCAAATGATCAAATCTCAATACAGGAACTTTAAATCTTGACAAACACATTGCATTGCTCATACATGTAATGAATAGCTATAATCAACCTGTGACTATACCAGCTAGGACTTCACTCTTACCCCGTGCATAGATTGTATAAACCAACCGGATTGCATCAAGCCATCCATCTAGTGACTCCCAAGAGTCAGCAACCTGAAGGATCATGGAGCAAGTATCAACATACCACTCAGCAACTGAATAGAAATCTTAAGGAAATGCAACCTAAATAGTGTTAAAGTTATTTCAATTGCAGTATACTGATAGTTGTAATGTGCAAGCACATGATCCTTCTAAATTTATGAACCCAGATGCACAGAGAGAGAGAGAGAGAGAGAGAGAGAAGTTTATTTATTGTATATGAACTTTGAAGTGAAATGAAAAACCAATGCCTACCAAGAAAACTGGCCCATTAATTGTATCAACACAGAGGCCTGCACCAGGTGGCAAAGTCAGATCAGCACATGCTGACACAGAAACAATGTCTGGAACTTCAACTTTGATAGCCCTTTTATCACTATTCGGTACATCTGTTCTACCAGATAGGCTCTGAGGTATTTGTTTTTGATCTAATTTGTTAACCTGCTTACAAAATGATAAAAGAAAACATTAAAAAAATGGTTGGTACAGAAGTAATTATACCGAATCTCACATAAATTTGTTCGATTGCCAAAGTATAAACAAAAACATCAACAGACATTTGAATTAACTATGCATATCCTAGGCACAAAATAACAAAATGTTTTGTCAGACAGGAAATCTTCTCAAAGAAATCACCACTAATATCACAAGAAATTTTAATTAGTTTAGCATGAACAAATAAAATATAAATAAATTCTACCTGCTGTAGCCCTTCATGATTTAAAACAAATTGTGATCTCTTCCAGTCACTGTGTGGTGCAATTGGATTTCCTGCTGGTGGAGCAGTCAAATAACCCACTTTAAGATATGGTAAGGGTAACTGCCAACAATTAAATTCTGTCAGAACTAAAACAGAGAACAAGTTGTTCAGCTAGTTAATAACATTAAACAATACACAGAAACCCAATATAATCTTTTAGACAAAAACGACTCATACACAATTGGCAGTTATTTGCCATTAACAGAACATTAAATCAGAATAAAGACAGGACAAAATTTTGAGAAAAAACAAAAGAACTAAGATAGTAGGACATCTGCTGGAAGCCAAAGGGTTTACCAAAAAAAAAAAAAAAAAAAAGCATTTTCTTCTCTGCTAAGATCCAATTTTCAAGATACAGCATTTAAAGTTTAAACCAGACAATTTGAGACGCAATGAAATGTGTCAAACAGAAACATAAGATATAGTAGATAATACAACGTCTGGGAAAAAATGGTCATTTATTATCCAACATAAGGCAAAATGTAGATTTCATACAGATTCTAATGCAAGGATCTCATCCTGCATTTGAAAGGTCCAAGCAGACGTTACAACCAAAATGAGACCCTAAAACAGCTCATAACTGACTAAAATGACATAAGTCAGAAAAACCACCAAGTACATACATGAGGAATAAGCATTTTAGGATTGAAAAGAAACTTCAATTTTGTTTAGAAAACATTAATACTGACCATTGAACGTACAAGCCTCAAGGCACTGCTGTATACCTGCAATTGAGATATCATGTATATCAATTAAAAATCATTATCCTTGTGCTTGTGGAGATGGTAAAATTGTAAACATCAATGTTCAATTTATTCATGCACATGAATGTTAAATTGATGAGAAGTTATACCATCAAGTCACAAGAAAAAAAAAATCAGAATAAGATGAGAGCCTGTAATACAGAAATAGGAAATTGATCGACTACCAGGTACATGCAACACTTACAGAATAATTTGGCTTCAATGCATGAGCGGCTGCAATATATATAGCAGACTGGCTATATAACTCATTAGGAGAAACATCCTTGGGATTGGTTGCACCTCCAGTTCTTAGCGTGTCCTCTGCTAAACCATACTGCAAATATAAACACAATGCACTGGACAATAAATAAGGTTTATCAATCAACAAAATGAGCCAAAAAAAAACTGAAAAAGGCAACTGCAGCATTCCATATGCTGGCTGAAAAGATAAAACTGACCAAAACAGTTCCGAGATTGTAGATTGCTCGGTGGAAATCAAATTGCAACTGTATTGCTGCACGGAACTGCATTGTAAAACAAAGGAAAGATATCATAAGGACAGGAAGTACAATTAGACCTTATTCTTAGGAGAATCAGATGCTGAATTATTTTGCTTCTTGTTCACATAAAGTCATCTAAATGACCTGAACTCTCAAACGATTTCTATACCTTACTGATTGCAGTTTTGACAATTGTTTGCTTTTCACGTGCAGGGACAATTGCACTTAGTTCCTGAAATTGCAAAATTGAAACATATGTTAAATGAAGCCACAAGCACAACACACTAGATTATCTTCATCCATTCATTAAAATGAAACTTCTAAACAAGTTCTTTCATAGTATAATTAGTAGTTCATATGAGAAAATGGGTACAACAATATATATATTTAACTTGAAGGTACCTGCAAGGCAAGGCCCCAGTTGTTAAGTGCCTGAAATAAAAATTGATATAGGATTAGAGTGAATAATGAAAATAGAAAAGAAAAGTTGAGATAATAGTAGATTGAACAGGTTAAAATAATTGGAGCATACCTGAGGGCTGTTCCAGTTAAGTTGGACAGCTTTTTCATAGTTCTTTGTTGCCTGCAAAATCAAAGTTCACCTTTAAACAGGGTTCCCTTATATGATTTTTAAGGACAGGATCACTTTTACATGCAAGCCTAATGTGATTTAAAAAGATAACATATAAGAGGAAAAGAATATTTGCATGGAGTAGTACATCAGCTCCTTTCAATGAAAAAAACGTCTCACATCTTGTAAATGACTACAAATTAAATAGTAGTAGCTTAATCTGTCTCTAAAAGGTTACTATAATTTATTCATTATCTCCAGCCAGGCACAATGCCAATCAATGCAACTTAATCAAGTAATACATATCTACAAGCATACATTATCTCATGCGTGTTTGTATGTAAAATGAAATATTGAGACTGTGTAGTCAACCTGCTTCCACAGTTCTTCGGCCTCCTTTGTACGACCACGCATTTTCGCACGATCAGATATTGCTATAGCCCAATTGTAAAAAGCCTGTCAATATTCATGAATACAAATTTCGCATAAGGTCATCATCAATTGCAGATTTGTGACTCATCCAAGTAAAAGTACAAACATATGCATGCAATGTAAACAATATGTATCGTTAGGTGTGGAGACCAGTTAGCCACTACACAATAATCCGCAACGTATACAAACAAAATAGGAAAAAAAAAACACAGACCTCCTCAACTAGTTATTTATTGAGCACCCTACTTCTTTCATACTTAAAATGGTCCTTATGCCTTATGACGGAGAAAAAAGAAAAAGACTCTTAGTTTAAAGACTTGATCTCTCCAAAGCACCAAACTAGCCACAGCTCCTATGGAACATGTATAAAAAGTTCAAGCATCTTTTGCAATTCAGTTCCTGGTATCATTTAAATGTCATGGCCAGTCAAAGTGCTAGTCATAAATTGATTTATTAAACATTTAGCAAGTAACCCTAAGATTAAGCATATGCATACATACATCATGAAGTGTAGGGCAGAGACGGGTAGCCTCATCGTATTTTTTGCAAGCCTCCTCGAGCAAAGAATCTTTAGAAGGTGAAGTAGAATCAGGACTAACATTGTCTGCACTTTCCTGCAAGCCAAATGCAGATCATGTGAACCGAACAGGATAAGCCTGTGTTACTGGAATAGACTTCAGAAACAATACATTCTTAAAAATGAAAATATCTTTGCTATTGAAACTATTTCAACCACGAAGTAGAGGAAGTAAATATTCCGAATTCTAATAAATGCTATTTAGAATATAGAGAAAACAATACGTAGAATTCAAATAAGATATTTGATACCTGAAGAACCAATGCCCAATTGTATAGCGCATCATAGTCGTCCGGATTTCTCTCAATTGCACTAGCATACCTACAGTATTTTTAAGGTAGCATTCGTTTCGTTTAGTTTCAATTTTGGAAAAAGCAGAAAATGAACACTCTCTCTAGTCTAAAAAATAAAGAAATAGCAGCACCTCCTGGCAGCAAATGTGAGAATACGCTGGCGAGACCGACCTTCCTCGTCAGCACCCGTGACACTATTAATCAATTCCATTGCAGCGCTGTTTTGCTCTGATTGAAGATGCGGTGTGCCTTGTTGACTAAAACATCAAAATGTTATAGTTAAGATCATGATGATATACTAGAGTAGAGACTCATTAATTCTTCTTTTTTCATATATATATATATAAATCAGAGATGGTACCTTTGAGGAGTGGCGACATCATCTGCTTCTTCGCTTTTGAGTTCACTGAGCAATTCTCTCATTGTAAAAGTTCGGCTTCCTTCTTCTTTTCGAAGCTCAGTACGCGCATTTTGATCGTTTGATTGAGGTCTATCCGTTTCCTTTGATTGGATCGACGCTTCATTCGGCTCCTCTACCTTGGGATCTACAGCATCCGTAACTGCTGATTCAGATGCTGGCTCTGGTTCTGGTTCTGGTTCAATTTCCGATTTCGTGGATACTTCTGGTTCAGGCTCAGGAGCACGATTTGGTTCGGGTTCATGTTCAGGTACTGGAGTTGTTTCAGCTTCCGGTTCTTGTTCAGGCACAGCTCCATTTTGCAATTCCGGTCCATCGGTGGTATGCGTAGACATTGAAGGAGGGCTGTTGAGGGGTGAGTCACAAAGAATTTTCGAGGAGTGGCTTCAAAGTTGTAATAGTGAGGGAGAGATCTGTTCCTGTGAAGGACACGAAAAATGAACGGAATTCCAGTTTTTCTTTTTCTTTTTCTTTTGCCTCCTTCACTTCAGGCCAGGGGCTTTTCTGCTTGACACAAATGGGCCATTTGCACATAAAACACAAAAATCAGCCCAACTCTCTATTATATGGGTCTAATATAATTTCTTTTGGATACTGTGCTTGAGATTGCTACCAAATTATGGTTCCAAATGTTTTATGTGATTGTGATCAGTGATTTTTATGAAAAATTAGATCAAGTGGTCAAATTCTGACACCACAAAGAGGAGAGTGGGGGCTCAATTCATAATCTTCTCAATAAGATGTCCACACCTTTTGTCATTGTGATTAGTGATTACTGATCCTTTAAAAGTCTTTGTATGATGGATTTAGTTTAATGGAAGTTGTTTTCTCTGTTTTTTAAAAAAAAAAAAAGATTAGTAATTACTAATTTAATTGTTTAGTTCTTTGTGGTCGTCAATTTCTTGTGTTTCAAAAGGGATGATGTCCTAGCAAGGGTGGGAGGTTCTATGTCAGGTCATGGAAAATGGAGTGTTACTCCTTGGTTATGTAATGTCTTGAGTTTCACTCTTCTTTTTAATGGTATTTCCTTTATTCCTCTAAAAAAAAAAAAAGTATGGGGTGTGCATTCGGTCGGTTTTGGGTATTTTCTGACCGAACCGAATTAACCGAATTTATCACAATTAAAACCGAACAAACAGTAAAATCGAACCGAACCGAATCAAACCGGACCAAAATCGAACCGAACTGAATCTAACCTAACCAATCAAAATTTTTCAAAAATATCAATTTTTAATTTTTATTACATTATTATAATATTTAAAAATTAAAAAAATAAAAAAAAAATCATTAAAATTTTGTCAATTCGGTTAACCAAATTTTTTTAGTAGAAAACTGAACCAAACCGAACCAAAAATCAGTTCGGTTCGGTTCAAAAATTCGAAAAACCTATTTTTATAAACCGAATCGAACAGAATAGGATCGGTTCAATTTTCGGTTCGGTCAAATCAGAGAGGGGGGGGGATGATGTAATAGTAGCTTCAGTCATGCAGGTTATTGTAGAATGGACGGACCATTTCCTCAAGTCAAAAGCAGTTTTTGTTGCTACTTGTTAGTTGTTACCAACTGCCCAAGGTTACCACAACTTTCAGTTCAAATTGTTGATTTGAAAAATGTCATTTATAAAATCCGGGTTAAGTTAGGGGGAAAAAAAAACAAATTACATCCACACTTCATTTGACCCATTAAAATAGGTTGACTTCAGGAGAATAGGAAAGATCAAGCTTCTAGTAGTTGACCAGATCAATGTTGCATATTTGGGTATATTTGGGTTGGTGAGCTCAGCAGGATGTTGCTTCATCACTTGATTAACTCTACACTCTGTTTATCTTTCTTCAATGTCATAGCTAAAGAAGAGGTCCAGTGTTCATCTACTGGTTAATTCTGAATTACTCGCCTGCATATGAATCTACATTATAGGCTAAAAAATAACAGCACATCCAAAAACTGCCTCGGGTTAAGGCAAAGAGCATAAGCAAAGTGGAAGAAGGCAGCAGCACTAAAAGAACAGTAATATGCTATTTTTGCAGTGATGATGCCACTATCACTTCAAGGAGGCTTGAGCGCGGGCACAGCATTCATTAATCCATAATTTACTCTATAAACAAATTGCCTATCGGATGCTTATCTCAAGCAGAGAGTCAAATCCACCTGTGGATCCCTTAATTTCAGAAGGGTATCTCCAAATGGCCCAGTAAGAACAAATCAAAAAGAAAAGACATATCAGTGGAGAACGGCAAAGAGGCCAAAGCCTACCACACAGAGTTCCTAAATCTTGTCATGCAGTGTCACTACCAAGTCATATGCATCGTCAAGAAGCTTCCACACATCCAATTGCCCAGCATGCGGCCAAGAGGCCAAAGCCTACCACACAGAGTTCCTAAATCTTGTCATGCAGTGTCACTACCAAGTCATGTGCATCGTCAAGAAGCTTCCACACATCCAATTGCCCAGCCATGCTGTTGCAATCCCTCATTATCTCATCAATACTGCTATACTTCTCAATTATCTGCTTCCTCCTTTGCAATACACAGGCTGCTATTGCATAAAGCAGCAAATCATCCGTAGGAGGGGCTCTTAGCCTCATCCTCCCCCATGCAGACCTGGCAATCCCTGCCAATATTGCTGCCTGGTCAGCCCACATCACCTCCCACAGGCACAGCGTCTGCTCAAGGTTTAACTCCCTCCTGAAAAGAACTACCACCATTCTGTACACAAAGAAGCAATCCTCTGCTTGCAGCTTCTCCAGGTGCCTGTAGAGATGGATATCCTTGCACCTAATTATCTTGGAAATAAGACCCAGTTGCCTTCGGATCCCCACTTCATCAAGCCGGAAATTGTGCCGAGCTTTTTTCATGAAGCCTACAAAGCACCAAAAGGCTTCATAATCCTCCTCTATCACTGCAATAATAGGAGAGAGTAAATCACTCATTCCTTGACAATAACCAGTTTCACGATCATACAATGCATAAGCCTCAAGGATAGCAACCAGACGAGCAGCATGGAAAATTCTACATGGCTCCAAGTGATCATAATCCTTCAACCCAACACTCTCAGCAAATTGCCGTGCCTTTAGCTCTGATATTGAAGCCTGATTTGGTGAGTACATGATCCAATCAGCATTTGCCCGTAAAGCATCAAGCCGCATTATTCTCTGCCAAGTGGCAAAATCTTCCTCTTTGTGGGATCCAAACTTGATTTCTGCTGGAGTGGAATTCTCTTGTGCACAAGTGTTAAGATCATTTTCATCTATAGCTTCAGTTGCAAAGAAAGGATCCAAGATTTCAGATTCTTCAGAGGAGTCAGAATCAGAATTCACATCACCAGAAGAGCAATCTTCACAGGTCAACACACTCTTTTCAACATCTCCTTCCAACATTGACTCAGATCTCTGAAAATTGTCACGATTATCCAAGTCCTCAGACAATAAGCTACACCCTCCAGCAAAAGATGATTCTGCAGTACCTACAAAATCTACTGACACAGGAGAATCCATTACTTGGCTGAACTCCCCACTGTTCTCATTGCTGGCAATTCTTGTAGTTTCCTTCAACTTAAAGCTCTTATCATTGCGCTTAAGTTTTTGCCGGCATTGTTTCCGCAAAATCTGATATTCTTTTCTGCATTAACACAAAGAAGAACTTAAAGCAGGGAAGACTGAAGTAATGGAAAATCACATAAAAAGTGGAAAGCAAACAAGTAAAAAAATTTAACAATAAGCATAGTGAGAGAATGATGTACCTCTTCTGCGCTCGAATGCAATCTCTTTCTTCCTTAGAACTGTTCACATCATATCTGTTGAAAAAGCAAAACAGAGTCAGACATTAAGAGCACTAATATATTCATGCTACCAATCGAAAATCCATCAGAACTGCACTTGCATCAAAGAGCTCAACCGTAGTTCAGGATTAAAGAAAACTGAACGACTCAGTTAAAAAAACAAAAAATGGGGTATCAAAAAGTTAGAAACAAGGAAGTCGAGTGCATCAAAAACCAAAAAGAATTTCACAGCAATCGAAAAGACCAAGCTTGCTGCCAAAAACCTAACCCGACTAGAACTTGTGCAAAGACATAAAATATGTTCCCATTGAAACAAAACGCATATTACTTGCAAGTTACAAAAAGCATCTCTTGGTCAAAGCAATTTTTTTTAGAAATATTGCAAGTGACATACAAACAAACCACTTGGGTTAATATAATAATAAAAGAAAGAACTTACACTCCTAGGAGAAATGGCCAAACCTCAGATCTAATACTTGGATCAATTCCCTGCATTGCAATTAAAACAAAATAATGAACACTCCATCAACATTACACATTCAGAAACAGTGTGGTAAGATCATTTAACTAAGTAAAAGTCAATAATAACATACACCACTACGCGCTTTCTTCAAGAACTTAACACCACCATCACAGAGTTTTCCTTCAGATGTAAACAAACTCCTCCATTGTTTAGGTAGAAGTGCATGTTTTCTTCTTCTAAGCGACCAAGGTGATTTATGACCTCCCCTGGTAACAAAACAACACTTATCTTCGTCAGTACATGACCAAAACAATAATCATCTTAAAAGCTCCTCACAAATAATAGTGAATAGTTCAAAATTATTAAAATCGATTACAGTAATTAGCCAATAGCTTTATAAAAAAGAAGTAAGATCTGAGGTTTGATTTTCGCAGAATATGATATAGAAATTTTGTTTAAAAAAGAAAAAGAAAAACTCACCGATTAATGGAAACTGGTGAGGAAGATGATGACGACGACGTGGAGGAGAAAGCAACTACTAACAAGACTGATCTTAAATGAATCCACGACGACGAGGACGATGATGACGACGACGACGGAGCGGAGTTACTTGACGGAGAAGAAGAAGATGACGTGTGGCTTCGCCTTAACGCTCTCATTATTGGTTTCCTTTCAGTTAACATCTTTTATCTTTGCCTTTATCAATCTAATACTTAAAACAAAAACTAAATTCTAGGGTTTCTGATTATCAAGAACACGATACTGATTTGAAATTTGCCTTCAATTTTTTTTTTTCTTCTTACTTTCACTGGGAATCTCTTTTCTTGATTTGATTTTTCTTTTTTACCTACTACAGTAGACGAAAGTGGCGACCAAGGCAAGACCAGCCATGGCCGTCACGGCAATAGCTATACCACATTGAATGGAATAGCTTCTCCCAGAACCTACCGCCGGCATCTCCTCCGCCGAATCCGATGCTACCTTCGGCAAACACGATCCATTTCCCTAAACCAGCGCCACCGTACTTGTTCTTGCTGTTGTTACTGCTGCTGCCGCCGTTCACGGAGGATAAAAGCATCAATGGAAGAAACAAAAGTGAAATTACAGTGAATAATAATAATAATACTAATAGTCTTTGGTGTTTATGTTTCTCCTTCAACACCATTACCAAAGTGAGAAAGCTCCTCCAGTCAAGGCCTCAGGCCTTTAGCCTTTTACTTTTTTTTTTTTTTTCCCTCTTTATTTCTTTTAAAGCCTTCTTTACTCAGTTTCCATGAAAGAGAGAAATGGAAGGAAATAGGAAGAGATATTTATTATTGTCATGTTCTGATTGGACTTTTTAGCGACGGACGGATAAAAATTGTCGACGGTAGACTTTTTTGAGGACAGTTGGTGAGGTTGGGCTCAGCAACACAGCCCACTTTGGCCTTACTAGCAGTTAGTTAGTGACACTTTTTTTTTTAATGAATTAATTAATGATAACTTTTGTTTGCTTCACTAATCACTATATTCTAATCTCTAGTAGAAAACCATATAAAAATTAATGATTTTTTTGATAGACTATCCACTTTGCTTGTAACTAATTAAATAATAATATCAATTACTCGTGAATAAATAAATATATTTTAATTAAAAATTAGATAGTCTGATGTTATAATTTCTTTTTAAGGTATTAATTAGTTAAAAGTCCGATTTTTACTTTCTTATCTCGTGTTGAAAAAAAAAATAATTGGAATGAGGAAAAGCTCAAAATTTGTGACTACAATCGATAAGCTTTTGAATTTTTGATGATGGACAATATTTATTGTGTACTTACTAGAATTTAAAGGTTTGTTTATTTAGGGTATCTTCTTTGTTAAGCTTTTTTAATATGTTTTGGCACTTACAATGGAATCTTGGGGAAGAAAAGGGCAAGGCATAACATTGGCCTCCCAAGCCTTTAATTATGCATTATATTGTTACATCCTTTAAAATTAATTAGAATTTATTGGCAGAATTTGATGGTTTAATATTCGATTATAAATTAATTTTTCATTAAGATAAAGTATTAGTCATGAAATTGATAAATATATATATTGAATAATTTTTCAGATTGAAACAATGCTATTGATTTGCATCCTATCCTACCTAAACCCACTAATGTGTTGTTACTTGTTGGAGTTCCCCTTGATTATTCTCTTCAAGTAATTAATTAATTAAAGGTGATTATCTCTTATCCTAACCTAAGCATGCCAAGAAAAAAGGGAAAATTGGGGAACAAGCACCAAAAAATTAAAAAGTCAAAAGAGAAGGTTAGAGCAAAGATGAAAGGTGGATTCTATTCACATGGCACACCCCAAAAAATGTGTCAAAGAGCCGATCCATTGGGGGAGACACAAACACTCATTTATGCCGGACCACATGCCTTTGCTTTTGCCCTTCACTCTATTCCAAATAAAAAAAGAAAAGTCACATGAACTATGAGGATGGACCAAACCATTATTAACGTGCCCCTTTTATTTTTTTTCTTATAAATTTTTGAAAAGAAAAAAATATATATTTGGATTAGTTTATTCTTATAGATTTTGATGAATTAACAAGTAAAATTCATGTCTCTGATTAATCTAGCGATTAAGATTAATTTAAAATTTCTTGGATACTCGTATCTTAACGACAAAAGACATGAAAGGTTTATTTACAATTTGTTTTATGGAAATTAACAAGACAAAAGTGATTGTGTTTTGGTATTGTTGGTTGATGTCAAAAAGGAATAATGATAGATGCCACTTGCGGAAGGTCTTTGGATATGACGAAACTTGCGTCGTATTGTGGATGTTTTTGGGTCCTAAAAGGATAAAGAGCCTCCGTTAGCCATCTGGTCCACTTGTAGTTGCGGGTTGGGCCAACATGGAATCATAGTGCTTTCGAAAAGAAATCCCATTCCTTTTAACTCATAGAAAATTCTTGTCGAACTATTATATTCAATAGGTAAATGTATAATATAAAAAAAAAAAAGTAAATATATATATATATATATTATTTTTATTAATTAAATATAAAATACTTAAAATAAATATTAAATATTTAACAATTTAATATAATAGCAGGGCGCAGACAAAAATCTCTCTAACTCGTAGTATACTTTGAGCAAATAGTTACCCCTTTGGGGGTTGATATAGCAATGGAATTCTATTTTTTTTTTTTACAAATTTTATGAGTCACAAAAACTTTAATTAATAGATTTTTTATTAACAATTTTAAAAATTTTTAAGACTATTTACGCAAATTTTGAAAAATTAAAAATAGGTTTACAACTTCAATTTTTTTCTAAAACAAAAGATAATTGTGAAAGAATTTTCATATTTTTAATTAAATAAAATAATTTATAATTATAACATTGATTGGTAGCAATAAAATTTTTTTAATATATATATACACACACATAATACTTACATATCTTTTCATATTTATATTCATATATTTTTAGAAAATACCATTCAATTGTAATTTTTTTTTTATGTTTTTTCATATTTACATACCATTTTAGTGCAACTTAGAATTAAAAATTGATTGAGTTCAATGCCACAAAAGTACACATGAAAAGTAAAATTATTTATGAGAATTTAAAATGTATGGTATGACTATGAATCCATCATACAGAAAACTTTAGAAAATGGAAATTAAGAAAATTTATGGGGTCCAAAAATGAAAAGATAGGTGACAAAGGTTGATTGTTAAGTTATCATGACTAGCACTAAATTCATAGGGATGGATGCTGATATTTTTGTGGCATAATAATAATAATCATAACACAATAACTTTTATTACTAATCAAAAACAAAGTTATATACTTTTTAATGGGTAGATACAATAGAATATATGATCTTTTTTGTTCTTGTTACAATGTCACCACCACATGATTTGAAAGAATTGCATGATGACTTGCTAAATCATCATTAGTGGTGGGGAATACTGTCCATTAGCAATGGATTGTGCATTCTTGCGGATCTTGTGGGACAAATTGTTTACAAGAAAAGGTTGGTGCGGGTGTGGAGTTCGGAAATTTTAATTCTCCTGTTGCATAAATAGAGACCAAGTCAAGATCCAAACGAATTAGAATTCTAGATCAGGAGTATGTAAATGATTTCATGCCCTTTTTTTCCTGATCTAAAAACCAAGTCTCATGGTTAAGGCTGGACTAGAAGCTTGTTTTGCGTGGTTAAAGTCGAATTCATGAATTATTAGTAGGTCTTTAAAGAATTTTCATTTTTCACATTACCAAACATGAAGAAATAAAATAATGTCACCTGATACAATTTATAATTTAATATTATTCTGAATAATTTTAAATCATCACCAATACTTTATATAAATTTTATTGAAATTAGAGATTCTAAAAATTTTCATTTATTAATAAAATAATTTACTAACAAGTTTGATTTTTTTTTTCACCGATTTTAATTATAATTCATTAAAGTAAAGCATGAAGTTCAACATAAATATTACGAAACCAATCAGCGGATAATCTATGTGAAATAACCGTTTTTGCCACCCAAAAAACCACAATATTGTTTTCCCCCTTTTTTTTAATCTATTGAAGGCCTAATGAGCCGTGGACTACACAAAGATAACTATTTTTTTTTTTTTTTTTAACAATTGGGAGGATAATGGGGAGAGAGATCTAACCCATGATCTCTTTATAATGTTCATCACTTAAACCATTAGGCTATAAAATGAGGACATATAGCTATTCCTTTAACACTTATCAAAAAGGTGATAACTCTCATAAATATCAGGGAGGGATGATATTCCTAAGAACTTGAATTTGAAACCTCTATAATTTTCACAAGTGAATACTTTTTTTGAACAAAGTATAGATTGTATTCAATAGATCAAAGGCATTACAATACTGTAAACATATGAAGTACATGCCTTGAAGTTCCATGCATAAGAAGAGATTGGAAAGTTAAACCTAGCAACTACAATAAACAACCATAAAATTTACCAACTCTATGGTTGTATGGAATCCAGTTTTCCTATTTGGCATCATAGGATGCCATATACTGGAGAAAGCAAACTTAATCTTCGATTGGTAGATCGAGACAAGGATCCTAACTCTACATACTAATGGATGTGGCAAACTCTATCTTGAACACATTCTCATCAAAGAGAGAGGAGATCTGACAAACTTGAACTTCGGGTAGATCGCATCAAGTATTCCTTCTGAAATTTGTTGATGGTTTAACCTCTAATCATGAAGAGTACTGACCATTCTTGAGATTTGTTTAATCACCAAGTAGATCGGGTTATAAAATCATCAAGCTATGGCAACACTCATCAAGTTCAAACACAAAAATGGGAACTTACGACAAAATCGAGATCAGAGTCTCTAGCAAAAAGGCATTAAAAAGCAGCAACAAACAAGAAAAAATAAGGAAACAAACAACATAGATAATAAACTAAGAAAAAACAGAAAAAGAAATTTGGGATGATTGCCGGCCAAAATGGCCAGTAATTCCCTACCTAGTTTTGAAACAAAGAGAGCGTTCTAGAGGAAGCAAGAGACACACGAGAGAGAAGAGAATACAAGTGACAATACTAATTAAGCCTCATATGATTGCTTTGATTTCCCATTATATCTTGTTTTTCTTGAGTGTTGGCTTTGAAAAACTTTCTTCCAAAAACATTCTTATATTTACTTAGTGCATTTCACCAAACCGTTAGATGTATGACACAAAAATATATGTCTTATTTGTATTGGTTAAGTGTAAAATACTTAATATATATGTCACGTCATACTATTTCTGCTTGAATTTAAATAAATTTGTCGTTTAATTATTGTCACGTCATACTATTTCTGACAAATTTGAATCTTTAAAGTTTCATTCAGTAGGTCTTTAATGAATTATTATATTTAATTACGTTCTTAAACTTTTATTTCTTTAATTTTTATATTTTTTAATAGAGATATATGAAAAACGTATCAACAAAATATTGTATAATGCAACTATTTAATGAAAACTTAATTCATGTAGAATATTTTTTTTATTTGTATCGGATTAGCTCGTTATGTTATTCTACATTTGATTAATATTTTTACATTACAAATTTTACAGTTGAATGTATTACACCCAATATAACTAAAAATTTCTCATTTAAAATTGTCCCTAATAGAATCAATAAGATATATATCAATTGGTTATTGTGCATGATTTCCTAAATACAGATGTACCGTCTCCAATATTAAATCTGAATCGGAATGCTAATCGATTTTCTAGTATGAAAAAGATTTTTTAAATTTATTCTTTTTTTAAAAGAATTTATTATTATTTATTTGACTTTTGAAAATTGAATTGAAAACGTCAGTGCGCAAGATAATTTGAATAATGATATATATATATATATATTTTTGGAAATATTCGAATAGTGATAATTAAATTTGTTACATGGAGGGAGATGAGATGAGACGAGGTAGTTCGGACGCCGAGCGTAACAAAATCTCTGCATTGTGGATATGGTCTCATAGTAAGGTTCAGGTCTTTTAATTAAATGAGCCCAGTTGCCTCAGACACACCCACAAAACTAAAGTTTAACGTTGGATTGGATCATTTCGGCTCCAATGTCTGTAACAGACACTCCCTCCATTATCGGTTATTATTATTAGCGCAAAATCCAACCAAAATAACATAAAAGCCACTCGTTTTGACCGCTTAGCAGTGGCACAGCTAAATTTAGCTTTCGATTCGTCTTCTATAATAATGGCCACCAATGCTTCCTCCTTTACCTCCCTCCCAACCCTCCGTCACCACCTCCGTGTCTTCTCTCACCGACGCTCAATCTCCGCCCTCCACTTTACCACCACTACCTCCACAATGCCCGAGCTCGACGACAAAACTCCACTCCACCACCCCTCCCTCGAAGTCATAGGCGGAGCTCGTGACGCCTTCCTTCCAATCTTCAAAACCTTAGACCGTCCCTACCAAACTTTTCCTCTCATCGGTCATAACCGTCACTTCGAAACTATTTTTGCTTCCTTCTTCCGTTCCACTCCTTTCGTCCGTTTCAAACGAGAGTGTCTCCGCACCAATGACGATGGCTCCGTCGCTCTCGATTGGGTCTCCGGTGACAGCCGCCGCTTGCCTTTGGATTCTCCGATTCTTATTTTATTGGTTTGTAAACTACACTACTTGAGAAGTTAATTGCAATGGTTGAAATGTAATTAGTTAATTTTGCAGCCAGGTTTAACCGGAGGAAGCGAGGATTCTTACGTTAGGCATATGCTAGTTAAAGCGAAAAGCAAAGGCTGGCGCGTTGTGGTTTTTAATAGTAGAGGCTGTGGAGATAGTCCTGTTACTACTCCTCAGGTACAACACAATTTTTTTCTAATTGCTAATTGGTTTGAATATGGAAGAAGAAAGTTAGAATCACTGTTTTGAATTATAAATAAAACTGATAATGCAGTTCTATTCGGCTTCATTTCTAGGAGATATGTATCAAGTAGTGGCTCATCTTACTGCCAGGTATCCAAATGCTAATTTATATGCCGTTGGTTGGTCTCTTGGTGCTAACATTCTTGTCAATTATATGGGTCAGGTATGTTTGATATAAACAACTCTTTGAACCTTTTTCCTTTAGCTTTTCATGTGCGGTTTGGTGTTTCAGTTGAAATTTGAAGTTTCTTAGGAAAAAGTGGTTTAGGATATAATGGTTTTGAGAACTTCGTTTTCATTACAATTTATTAAGAATTTTGTCACTCAGAGGACCATGGAAAAATAGATTATTCTTGTAACGGATTAGATTTGGCACAGTTGTGATATGATGTTCAGTTCAGTTTAAAGTGCTTTCACTGTTTTTCAGATGTTATTTGTCTGACATTGTTTTGTTCAGTACTCAATTTACTATTTTACTAGAGAAGATTGGGTGAAGTATTGTTGGTGCGCCCGTAATGGTTTTTTGATTTTTTCTCCTCCATCCCTTTTTTTTTAACTTGCAGGAATCTGAAAATTGCCCTCTAAAGGGTGCCGTCTCACTGTGTAATCCTTTCAATTTGGTTATTGCAGATGAGGACTTCCGTAAGGGCTTAAACATTATTTATGACAGAGCTCTTACAAAATCTCTCCGTAGAATTTTCCAAAAGTAATTATGTGATAAGTTTCTTTTTTCATCCCATAGCCAGTTATTTTCTGCTTAGAGATGAAATAGTCAATTGTCATTTGTTTGCACAGGCATGCATTTCTTTTTGAAGAGCTGGATGGTGAATATGACATCCCATCAGCTGCCAATGCCAGGACGGTTAGGGAATTTGACCAGGGATTAACACGTGGTAAATGATTCATTTTGAGTGAATCTCTTTTCATTTTGATTCAATTTGGTAAATGATAAAATGGTTTGCCATCACTCAGAGCACTCCCTTATAAAACTGTGCAGTTTCATTTGGTTTCAAGTCAGTGGACGATTACTATTCTAAGTCAAGCAGTTCTGATGCCATCAAATATGTTCGTAGACCCTTGCTCTGTATCCAGGTAATAAATATGAGCATCATTCCAAGGCAATGCCAACTCAGAAATGACATTGAATTGCATTAAAATTTTTAATCAAATTGTTGGTTACGGTTTGGTGACAATTGGAACTTTTTCCACATGATGAAGTTTGATGGATAGTATGGATCCTAGAAAAATCTATTGCTTTTTCTCCTTTCCCAAATTTAGTGGAGAGTCCTTTCAATAAATTTAATCACTTTCCCATTGTATTTGTCTATTTATATAGAAGTAAAGGATTGACATGGTTGATCTACCTTTTTTTCTCTTCAATATGATCATTTACATAACCCTTCCTGGCAATCTCAAATTATTCAAAGATACGCATGTAGACATGCCACTATTGGTGGTGATTTGTTTCTAGAATGAAGCTTTTGGGATTTATACTTAAAATGTATAAATAATTACTATGCAGTATACAAGATATGGTTTGGGTACAACATAATTTATGGGATAAGCACTCGAAATTAAATGATATGGATTATACTGATAGAATTGTCATTCACATTCGCAAACCTTTGAAAATTTTTTATTTTGTTAGTTCTTAGGTTGTATAGGTTAGACATATATAAAGCTATACATATATAAAAGTATCTCACTCAATTGCAGGCTGATAATGATCCAATTGCTCCCACAAGGGGAATTCCTCGGGAAGGTATCAAGGTATGCATGGTGATCTCATTTCTCCCTTCTTAAGTCATATGAAGCTTTATTCCTGCACTCTGTACTGCCAGATTAGATTTAAGTATACTTCGTTCCCATCTTAATTTTCAAGAAGCTAGAAATTTACCTTTTTTTTTTTAATTTGTTGGATTGCTTGTGTCCATCATCATCCATGTTGTCAGAAAGATCCTCAATTTCCCTGTGCCTGTTTTCTCAATACTCCAAGTCATCTATTTGTATTGAAATCCATTCTAAGTAACTTATTCTTTTCTTTCTTCTTTAGTCCTCCATATTCTAGTATATAAAATAACGTTGGTTTATGGGATGCAAGAATTTTATTGATACTATACAGAGTACAATATACAGATTCACAGTCGCATAAGAATTGGTAGCAAGAAAGAACTCATTAACAGGGCTTTAAAAACTCCCTCTTTGGTCAATAAGAAATTCTAGCCAGACTTGCATGAGATCGACAGGCACTCTTGTTCATATCTGAGCCCATATCATTTGATTTCCAAGTCAGTCAAAATTTTAGTGATTAATCGATGTCTTTGCCAATCATGTGGAAGCCGAAAGTGGCCCCTTAATGATTTCAGAATATATGGAACTTATTTGTCATTGCATTATCACCTCTCTGAAGAATTAATGGACTTCTAATGGCAACTTAAGGGTTCTTTGCATTAGAATATTCTAAAGTTGCCTAACCAAAAGCAATTTTGTTTAGGTGAACCAAACTCAACTTGACATTCCCATTATACTCTAATTTGTTTATCCTTTTGATAAAGTGTATTTACCATTTGTCTCAGGACAACCCAAATTGTTTGCTGATAGTGACACCCAAGGGTGGCCATCTAGGGTGGGTTGCAGGCCCTGAAGCACCACTTGGTGCTCCTTGGACAGACACTTTAGTGATGGATTTCCTTGAACATCTGGAGAGAGGTGCATTTAAATCCAGAGATTCTAGCTCTGATTCAGAAGATTCGCAGCATTCCATTGAGTGCATGCACCAAGTAGAAGTTTAATTTGCAAATGGTCAAATACAAATGTTTTAACATTCTTATATTCATTGGCAAATGTGATCACATTGATTCCCTCTATCTATGAAGGTAATATTTTCTTATTATTTCCATTATCACAATTGTGAAGAATCATCAGATTGATAAGAATCTGTGATATTTATGTACCAAATAATATACATGATGGATAATGTTCCCTCATTTACATGATTTCCATATTTTTCCTTTCTTCATGTTATTAATTGAGCTACGTGGTGAATTAATTATGGTAACTAGAAACAGCAAGGTTGTGTTCTTTAAGATTGGATGTCTGTTATGATTCTTTTGATAATCAGTAAGCAATTGCGTCATTTGTTTCACTTTTGTGGTATGATTTACTTATAATAGCTATTTAGAAATCTGGCATCCTTATCATCCAGATGAGGTTGGCTACTAAATACAATTCAAATAGCATTCCATAAAAGAGGGGCATCATATTAGTTTACTTTTCTGTTGTACTAAACAAAAAATGAACTGATAAAGGATCGTCGTGTTTCATTTGAAGTAAAGCCTAGGTGGATGATCATCCATGTCCAGTGGTCCACTACGATATATATGGACTTTGGAAGGATATATACTTAGTCATAGAAAGGTCTGGCTCCCACTACACTACAGCATGTATGCAGGTTGGAAGGATATGCGTGGTTTAGTCATGGAAAGTTCTGGCTCCTATGTTTAGAAGCTGATGTAAACGAGCACGATTCCTTGTATGACTACGAATTTTGCACTTATTTGGAACCCTCAACTCCATAAGACTTGATTGAAAAACTTCTTTATAAAATAAGTATTTTTCTCAATAAATTAAGAGATTTATAAAGCTTGATATTAAAAATTTATATATATTTTTTTATTTGAACCATCGGTATTCAAAGTCGACTGAATTTTAATTAATTCGGTTTAATTTAGATAAGACTATAAGAGTTGCAAGTTCTCGCAATAACTTATTAATATAACAACATATTTTACAAATTGAACCTGAAATAAAAATTTAATGTAAATTTCAAAATTTTTATATATATTTACAATAATTGCAGAAGTATCAATTTAAGTTTATTTATCATAATAAATAAAAACATTACCAAACAAATGAAGTGTTAAAGTTGATTTTGGTTGGTTCATAGCATTACGAAATTGATTTGAATGAAAATGTATAGACCCTATATGTGAGTTGAATACATTCATTTTATGTAGGTAACCTATATGATTGTCTCAATACAATTTTCTTTCTCCATGTTATAGCATTTTCCATTTTTCAATACAAGTGATGAATTTTGGGTATACAACTTAGACTTTTGTTTCCTCAACTAGCAACCCATTTACACCTTCTAAGGAATTAATTGCCAAGTAACACACAACAAAGAATAAATAAATAAATTATAATAATTTAGAATAAAAAATCTTATAATTACGATGGGATTAGTAGTGAATGGTAATAAGAAGTTTAAAGTGACATGAAGATAAGAGTTGCAGGTTGCAATCAATCTTGCACTAACCATCTTCACCCCTTGAATGGCCGTGAGTGAACGTGGAGTGCCCAGCATGCTTTGGACATTGACTCATGCTCATCATTATCATCTACATAGGGTAGCATGGTGGCTTTCTGTCTATTTTCTTATCATCTACATATGGCAACATGGTGAGAATGAGTCCCTTTCATCATGTGCCCTTATCTGTGGCCACGTCACACTCTTTTTTTTTTTTTTAACTTGTACTAAAATATTAGCCTCTTTGGTTTTCCATTGTATCAAAATTTATTGGTGAGAATTATTCCATCAAAATTCTTTAAAATATTTTGTGTAAGAAAAATTTAATTAAATTTTTAACATTTAATTCAACGTATGTATATATGTCCTCTTGTCTGAAATTCATACCGAATATGAGATTGTTATATCATTTTTTTTTTGAACGAAGATTGTTATATCATTTTTGGTTCTTTATTTGACAAATTAATTAATTTTATTTGAAAATAAAACAATTTAAAACAACCAACGAATTCAGGAACAAAATTATTAATGAGATTACGTGTGAATAGTATAAATGTTGACTTTTCCACCCTAATATATGTATCCAATTAGAACTCATTTTAACAATTAACATGATTTGTCACATGCTAAGCAAAACATTTAGAATTCATAAAATTTTAACTAATTTAAATGGGTATTTTTTTTTTGTCAATAAATGAATACTATTATAATTATAAGAACAATAAAATATTATAATAATTATTTAACATGATTATTTATATTTTTAATAATTTTTTAAAAGGAAAAATGATCAAATATATCTGATCCAATTTTCAATTACATTCCACTTTTAAAGTTATATCAATTTAACTATTTAATTTTACAAATTATATCAATTTTATCCTATTTTAATTTGAGGATCTAAATATTTTAAAAAAATATATTTTTAAATTCTTATAAAGTAAATTTTAAAATTCTTTTCTCTTATTTTTTAACAACAAAATGTAAAAGAATATTTTTAAATGTTAAGCTTACTACTTTCTACTTTCAAAATAATTTAAA
>CATIWK010435204.1:0-15204 GCA_949634005.1 Mallotus japonicus
TGCTCCCCCTCGCCCCTCCTCCTTCCCATCATCTTAAGAACTATGAAAAATCTATTATTCAATCCTTGATCATTAGATTGAGAAGTTGTTGGTTGATATTTCGGAGATGAAGGGAAATCAATGGAATAAAAATTTTAAGTTCGCACGAAAATTGAAATTAAAATTAATATTATTTATATATAAAATATATTAAATAATTATTTCTATTAATTGATATATTTTATTTTATTCTGATTTCTGTTTTTTTCTCACTTGTAAAGAAAATTAATTTTGCATATATTTTGATAAGGTCAATCGTATTCTAACAAGAGGTTTTATTTCAAAATTTATTTAATTCATACTGATAAAAGGGGTTTGCTTGAATTTCTACTTTAATGGAAGATAATAGGATGTGATTGACTGATTGAATGGTTTGCAAGATAAAAGTCGTGAGAATGAGGTCAGGTGAGATTCTGGCAGTTCCACTCCAATATTTAAATTGGCTAAAGGTGTTTGAATAAGAAAAGAATTGATTGATGGGAGAGAATTAGTTACCTTGTTGAGTTAAATCCATATGTACAGAAATTCTCAGCTGAGTGGGAGTAATGTCATTATTTCAAAGTAAAAATAGGGACCATTACGTTAATGAGGTTAATGAAGTAGTGGGCTACGCGCAAACAGGCTTCAGGTTACACATTTTTCTGTCTATAGAAGGTTTCAGGTTGCAGACTTAGTTCAACTTTTGCTGATTCAGTATGTGACTAAAATTTTGACCCTAATGGGAGTTGAATTTTGGTTATGTTATCACCTACATTTAACTAATGCTGATAAGGGCAAAAAAATTATGTGGACCAAGACAATACTTAATTAGAAAAATAAGAAAAAATACAAGTTCTATCTATGTGGTTTTAACTTACTAATCCTGTCATTTTTGCTACGGTAATTAAGTATTTTATATATCATAAATTTTATATTTTAATATATTTTTAAATAATATCATTATAAATGTATGATTTAATGTTAAAATAATATACATATTAAATAATAAAGTATTTATTTAATAATATAATATTCAACTCAAAATAATAATATAATATTTAATAGTATAACAAACTCAAAATAAATTAAATTTACATGTATTTTTATTTTATTAAGAATAAAAAATAATTTTCTAATACTTTTAAAAATAATCAATTTGTTAAATTGATAATAAATTATATATAAAATAATTTTATATTTTTAATAAATAATTATAATATGAGTTGATAAAATATTAAAATAAAAAAATATGAATACATATATTTAAATGTCAAAAATCACAAAACTAATTTACATGGATCAAAATTAAACTTTTCCCTTATATATAGATTTTTTCATATTAGTTCTTAATTTTATTTTTTTATTTGAAGCTAACTTTTATTGGTTTACATGTTCCAAGTCATTTCAAATTAGGTGATCGTCCATTTTGGCATTATATAAATTAATAGAATTAAAAATACAAATTTAATAGTAAAAAATTTAAAACAAATATTTAAAGATTTAACAAAAATAATAAAAGTTAAAGAGACTTAAAAGTGTATATATATATATTAAAGTTGAAGTAGAGAGAAGAATTCCACCATATGCTGACACGTGGCTCTCTCTGCTTCCACCTTTTCATCCTTTTTTTTTTCTCTTTTTCGTGCTTTTTCTTTTTTTTTTCCTTTTCGTTTTCTCTTCCCTTCAGTTTCTAATATTTTCTTATTCCACAAAATGCGAATTTAATTTCCTAGCGATTTCGCAATTTACTTTGTTCCCTTCCCTTTAGTTTCTTTTCTCTTCTTATTCCTCAGAAGGTCAAATTGATTTTATGGCAATTTATCTTCTATCACAGTTTGATTTATTAGCAATTAGCAACCATGAATGAAGCAGCAGAAGATGACGGTGGAGGAGTCAAAGCAAAAGATGATGGATATTAGTCGTGGCCATTAAACTCTAAGATTGGAAAACCGTTGGATTGGTTAGACTCAAAAGACGATGAAGCAGCAGATGGAGCTATTAGTCTTAATTCAAGATGTCCAAGTGCAGATGGAGGTGTGCACTCTAAACCCAATTTATCGGCTTTACAAACTCTCTCTAATCGTAACCAGAAGTTCTTTCATCACATTCATACTTCTCCTTTAGAGGTATCTCCAATTTATTTTACTTGTGGTATCCTTTTCTATGTTTGTTGTGGTTAATTAGGTTAATTTGAATGGTGCATAAGTGGAAAGGTATAATTTTGCTTTTAGTGTGGCCTAGAGTTGGGAGAGCTCTATTAAATCTCTCTAAAGCTCTTTTAGATTTTAGAAAGTGCAAGCTAAATTAGTTCAATTGCTTAGACCTTAACTTATTCAATCTCTAAAGTTTTGACTTTAACAAATAATTTGTAGAATCTAATGTGTTTATCTAAGTGTTTATTTAAGGTCTAAATGCATCAATTTGACAAAGATAAGACTCCTTTATGTTCAAGACTCATATAGGATGATTAAAGTATAAAAAATGTTTAAAATCAAGTCACAGAGCATCCCTCACGAGCTGGAGTCACGATCATGAGCAGGGGTCACAAGTTCAAGCTACAAAGGAGCTTCATTGTGCAAGACAGACTGAGACCCTTATGATCGTGACTAGGTCACGAGGTCAACTCACGAGCTCCTCCAGACCGTGACCCTCAAGCATCTCAGCAAGTAAAGGATTTTGAGTCACTCACGGTCTACCCTCATGACCGTGAGCAGCTTGTGACCAGAGTCTCTTTCAATGCCCAATGGTCACCCGCTATCCAACGACTATATTTTTTAAGGCTCATGACCGTGAGCAACTGTTTCTTTGCAAAATGTTATTTTTGCATTTAATAAAACTTGAAGAGGTTAGGGATGAAGTTAATGCTTCCCAACAGACATTTTTGAGTTGTTAAACTATAAAAACATCTCCTGGAGGCTTATTGAAGAGTTACACACTTTGGTTGTTGAATCTTTTACTCTTAGCATTCAATTGATCTCTCAAACATTCATTTGCCTTATTTATTATTCATTAATTATATTGAGAGTTGGTTGTGTGTTAGAAATAGGACTTTTACTTTATCTAATTTCTGGGATATATTATAAGGGAAGTGGGGTTTGTTTCTAAGAAATTGGTTTAAGTGTTTGTCCATTAAAACACTTAAGATTTTGGTTAGAGCTAAGCTTTGTGAAAGGTCATTATTGTATGGTTTAGAGTTAAGCCTCAAAACTCTTATAATCATAATCATGTTAATAAGATTGGTGTGGTGATTAAAAATCCTAACTTGGGGATAAGTTAGGTGAAGACGTAGATTAATTTGTGAATCGAACTCCTTAAACACTTGTGTTTAATTCTCTTGCTCATAATCTCCTTTTAATTCTTGTTTAATCCTTTAATTTTATTTTAAATTTCAAAGAGCCTTATTTACCCCCCCCCCCCCTCTAGGGCAATTATAATTGGTATCAGAGCTTGTGTTCTAGGTACTTAATTGCTAGAATTCAAGATCATGAGGAGTGAATCTGTTAATATTTCATCTCTTAGACCATTCTTTGATGGTAGTGACTATCGTCATTGGAAGTTCAAGATGGAGCTATATCTAGATAGTGATCCCATTAAACTTTGGGATATTGTCCTAAAAGGTTGGGAACCACCTAAAGCTACTATTGATAGTGTAGAGACTATCCTTGCAAGAAGTCAATGGAACAATTATTAAAAAGAAGAAAACTGCAAAAATAAGAGAGCAATGATCACTTTATTTTCTTCTATGTCAAGAGAAGAAGGTGGAAAAGTTCAACATTGCCAATCCACAAAAGAAGTATGGGAGACACTTGAGAATCATTATAAAGGAAATGTGTAAGTGAGAAACAAGAAGGTTCAACTCCATATGTATGAGTATGAACTCTTCAAAATAAAGCCTCAAGAATCAATAACCGAAATGACCAATCGCTTAAATGCTCTTCTCACTACTCTAAGGAAACTTGGAAAATATTTTTCCAAGGAAGAAGTGAACAATAAGATTCTAAGAATCCTACCTAAGAAGGATTGGGAATCTAGAGTTACTTCAATTGAGGAAGCACAAGATCTCTCAACTCTTCCAACCGATATGCATATTGAAAAGCTCCTTACATATGAGCTTACTATAAAACAAAGAGGAGATGACAGATATGAGAATGAAGAAAAGAAAAAGAGCATTGTATTGAAGGCTATTCAAGAAGTAAGTGAAAATGAAAGCTTGGTGGACTCTAGTGATGATGATGATGAGATAGCCATGATCACTAGAGGATTTAAGAAATTTTTAAAGAGAAAAAGCTTCTAAAGACAAAGAGATAACAAGAAGTTTGATGGCAAGAAGAACAAAGAGGTTACTTACTATGAATGTAAGAAATCGGGTCACATTAGAAGTGAGTGCCTCGACCTCAAATTCAAGAACAAAGGAGCAAAGGATAAGAAGAAGGCATTCAAAGCTTCATGGGATGACTCCTCCAAATCGGGAAAAGAAGAGGAGCAACAAGAAGTGGCCAATCTTTGCTTTATGGCTCTTAAAATGAAAAAGAGGTAACATCTACATCGCATTCTTCTTGTGATGATTATGATGGTGATGAGAGCTCTATTATGAGCAAACGTATGCTTAAATGTAAAAGTTAACTCTCTATGAAGAAGCTTTACAAGCATGAGCTATCTAACTTATCCAAGGAATTTGAAAGCTTAAAAATGATTTCTCTAAACTTGCTAAATTAAATGAAAAGCTTGAAAATGATTTAAAATCCTCAAATTCTTTTGAGGACCAACTCAAGAAAGCAAATGATGAAAATCTTAAGCTTTCTAAAGAAGTTCTAAAGTTAAAGAATTCCATTTGTAAATTTAAGAAGGGAAAAGAGACTCTAGATAGTCTTCTTAACTCTCAAAAATTCTATAGGGATACTCATGGAATTGGATATATAAATGGAATGCCTTCCTCCTCATCATCACACATTAATTTTATTAAGGCCTCACATGACTCTACTCCTGTTAGTTCTAAGCCTCTTGAGACTCAAGCTTTCAAAGCTAAAAGGTCCTATATGTCAAATGAAAAAGGAAATTCTCATAAGACTCAACAACCATTGACACAAAAGGGCAAGGCTTAAACTAAAAGACCTCAACCTAGACATGCTTACATGTACAATAGATACAACACTCCTAAGCATGTTATACAATCATCTCATAATACATAATGTCATTGCCAATGTATGACTCTGTTGATTCCTAAAATTTGACAGTCCCCCAAAAATTCGATGATGAAAGATTCATGTCAGTCAGACAGGAAGAAAGCTCCTTCAGGAGTTTTCTCGAGTGTGCTCAGACTAAGAAAAACCGATGAAACAAAAAAAAAATTCAAAATAAACCAAACATACACCCAAAACCTCAAAAGGCCCAAATTAGGCCTAAAAGAGCAAAAAAAAAAAAAAAAGTAGGGAAAAGCCCATGGGATGGGTCAAACCACGAGTGTGGGTCACCAACCCACACCCCAAGCTCGTAGGTCCAAGACCCAAGAGCGTGGATCGAGGGCATGTAGACTTAAAAATCCATTTTTTCCTCTTTTGGGAGGACTTTAGCACATTTTTCAAAAACTCTCTCTAGAGAGAGAAACTCAGACGATTTTGGATGAATTAGACACTCTCTCACCCTCTCCTAAAGCATTTGGAGACCCATTTACACCCAAACACATAAACCAAAAATCACCTTCTCTTAGGATTTAGACCAACAAATCCAAACCTAGCTCCTTCTAAGTCAAAGCATGCATCAAGGGTAAATCTCGATCCCTCTGAGGATCTCCCAATAATTTTAATTAAAAATAGTATTTTTCTTTTCTTTTTCATCTCATTTCTTCCATTTTTATCATTTTTTGCATTTTTGTTTATTTTATTGTGAATATTTATTATTTTGGTGAAGTTGCAATTTTTGTGGTATTTTTGAAGTTTGGTTATAAGATATGTTGGAGAAGTGGGTAGTTCAAGTGAATCCGGGAGTGTTTGCATTCATTTTTGCATCATTTTTCCTTTATATAAAAAATGGGTATTTTGGTGTAAAGTTAGCATTTTTATTATTGTTTTTGCATCATTTTAATTTATTATTTTAATTTCTATAATTTTTATCTTTTTTATTATTATTTCTGCATTTTTACCATTTTATTTTTGTTGATTTTATGCTTTTATGGTAAATTTAACATTTTTATCATAAAGTTCACATTTTTATGGTAAAAATGTTACCTTTATCATTTTAATATATTCATTTTTGTATTTTTATTTATTTATACATTTATCCATGATGTCTTACCTCTTTATTCTATGTCAGATACCTTTTGTATATGAGGAGTTTTGCTTGCTCTCCAAGTTTAACTAGGTGGCCGTTCCTCGAGGTAAATGCCTGACAGGTCTGTGCAACAACTTTATTCACTTGGGTGGCATCACCTTATCCTCTACTGCTAGGCCATTTTATTGTGGATTATGTCATCTTTGGGTGTCGTTTCTTTCTTTTCCGCCTATTCTATGGCCGGGTCTATTGGTCTACTGGGTCGGGGCAAAACTGGTCTTCAAGGGAGATTTCTTTTTAGTCTATTGGTCCTATGATTGGTCTGTCGATTTTGGTCCCCTTA
This sequence comes from Mallotus japonicus, assembly GCA_949634005.1. Taxonomy (NCBI): domain Eukaryota; kingdom Viridiplantae; phylum Streptophyta; class Magnoliopsida; order Malpighiales; family Euphorbiaceae; genus Mallotus; species Mallotus japonicus. The sequence continues at coordinate 6,629 of CATIWK010435204.1, forward strand.
TTATCATAGTTCCCTCTAAAAATGTTTGGACATTTATGTCCAATAGAAGTGTATCAGAGGGTTTTATCATGATGCATTTTTGGAGCATGGGTGGCTTTTTAAAATTGGAATATCATCTCATAGAGATTGTATTGGGCAATAATAATGAGATAGGTATACTTGTTTTACTTTTGTGGTGTTGACTTTTGGTTGGTCTTTGGTCTACGAGCTTTATGGTTCTATGGTTTGGGGAACCTTACTCCTTATTTCAATATTGTTGTCGACCTACTTTGTCACCATTATTCATTCTCATTTGAAGTTTAGGGAGATTAGAGATCAAGTGGGCCTTTATCGTTTGTAACTCATGCACTGAGGAAATTTCATTATTTATATTACAGAATAAGGCTAACAAAGTAGGTTAGGATTAAGGAGTTAGAGAAAGAGGTGGTTGACCCGGAAGAGGCCCATCGCGTGGAGCAGGAATATCTAATTCATCAATCATTTGAGGTCTATGACAGTGTAAAAGACTTGATGACCGAGGCTTTGCAGGCTCTATACCCGAACGTCAATATTTCCTTTATGGAGTGGGTGCAGCCTGGCATAGGTCTAGACACCATTATTGATCACCCTAATGTGCATGATTCCCCACTAGAGCAAGAGGGAGCTCCTTCTTACGAGACTTATGATAGGCTCATTGATGTGACCATTAAGGCAATTGAGGGCTAGGCTACTAGAGATTTCGTGGCTAAAGACGTTAAGGTTAAAACATTTTGTTACTGGGGTGATCGATCTCCCTATTATGTGTTTTCAAAATAATTGATCTACTCTTTCTTTCCCGAGCACTCTTGTGTAGTTATATTTTATTGATGGTAATGTTATGTTGTTTTTCTATTTTCTACTTCGCTTTTGCCTGTTATTGTTTGTGGTCTCTTGGTTAGAGTTGCTCAACCAAGGTACCGGGGCGACGAACTCACGGTCAGCCCAAGTGGTCACCAATTGTCGAGGCAGTGGAGATATGCCTCGACAAAGGACTTACCTCATGCAGTGTTATTTGATCATCACCAACTAATCTCCTCTCTGACCTGCATATGCTCCATCCTAAGAGAGTATGTTGATGAGGCCAAGGTTATCCGAGTGCGTGGGGGCCACCCTGTAGGCCCCACTGTGGGATACCCTGCCCTTTCGTTGGGGTGACTGATATATTTATTCACTAGTACATCATATTCTCTATTTTAGAGACCAAAGGTCTTCATCACCATATGACTCATGCATTTGGAAATTTTTTATCATTCATTTATATTGGAGACCAAGTGGGTCTTTATCGTCCTTTTAACTCATGCACTTGGAAATTTTTTATCATTTATTTTGAAGACTAAATGGGTCTTTGTCGTCCTTACAACTCATGCATTTGAATTTTTATTTTATTTATATTGGAGACCAAGTAGGTCTTTGTCGTACTTGCAAATCATGCACTTGGATTTTCATTTTTTTTTATATTGGAGTCCAAGTGGGTCTTTGTCGTACTTGCGACTCATGCACTTGGATTTTCATTTTATTTATATTGGAGATGAAGTGTGTCTTTGTTGTACTTGCGACTTATGCACTTGGATTTGCATTTTATTTATATTAGAGTCCAAGTGGGTCTTTGTTGTACTTGCAACTCATGCACTTGGATTTTCATTTTATTTATATTGGAGACCAAGTGGGTCTTTATCATACTTGTGAATCATGCACTTGGATTTTCATTTTATTTATATTGGAGTCCAAGTGAGTCTTTATCATAGTTGCAACTCACGCACTTGAATTTTTATTTTATTTGTATTAGAGACCAAGTGGATTTTATCGCACATATGACTCATGCACTTAGATTTTCACTTTATTTATATTGGAGACCAAGTAGGTCTTTGTCATACTTGTGACTCATGCACTTGGAAAATTTCAATTTTATTCTGATTGGCTACCAAGTAAGTCTTCATCATCCTCCGACTCGTGCAATTGGATTTATTTTAATTTTGTCATGACTGGCGACTAAGTGGGTCTTTGCCATTATGTGACTCATCCACTTGTGTTTTTAAGATCCAAATGGTCATTTTCATGACATGCGTATCTCTAGCGAATAGTTGCCTTTGCCCTCATGTGGCTTTACTTTAAATTATTCTAGTGTTGGTAGATAGAGCATTGCTCTTTCCATCCTTATAGCTCCCGCACATATTTTTTGGAGACGAGCCATCTTTTTCCTATGTGGCGTATACCTTAGCTTCATGATTGTGTAAGGACCAAGTGTTATCTTTGTTATTCTCATAGTTATAATACATATTCCTTGGAGACCAGTTGTTTATGCTATATGTAGCTTTAGCCTCAGTTTCTTAATTATTTGGAGAATGAGTGTTATCTTGGTTATTCCGATAACATCAGCCTTCACATTAGGAGACCAGCTATAAGCACCTAATTTCTAAATGATATGTGTTAGGATGCAACAGAAGATCCAACGTGAATTAATTTTGATTTGTGAATCTCAGGACTAAATTGTAACAATTTTTTTAGTTCTATTTGTAAACTTTTTTAATTTTAAGTTAAATTAGTAATTTATTTTTGAAAAAAAAAAGTCAAAATTCGATCACAATTAGTTGAATTCTGATCGGAGAAGTGTAATTCCGATCAGAATTAGGCTAATTTCGATTGAAAAAACACACTTCCAATTAGAATTAGGCTAATTCCAATTGGAAAATTGAAGTCCCGATCAGAATTAGGGCTGTAGTCCTATTTTCCAATTTTTTAATTTTTATATTATTATTTATTTGATTGGTTTAAATTTGGATTTATTTGATAAATACGTATGATAAATACTATTATCAGATAAAAAAGGATTTAATAAATAAATAAATAATTTTTTTTTTTGTGATTTCTCGTGTAATCACATGACTGTATCCTTTTCTATAAATTCCAGTGTATTTTACAAAGAAGGGGGACTTTGCTGGGAGATTTTTTAGAGACTTTTAAGAGAGAAAATCTAGCAGTTTTTTTAAAACACTTTTTCTTTAAAATTCATTCTACTCTAATTCTTAGCCGGTAAAAGATTTTGACATCTTTTAAGTTTTGAAGATTTCCAAATCCAATTCAAGCCTAAATCCAAATTCAAAGATCACAAACTCTATTCCAACAATAATGAATCGAACTTCTGAGGAAAATCAATAGAGCATTCCATCATCATTATCATCATCTACTCTTTTTTCTTTTCTTTCTATTTTTTATTTATTTTCCTAATTAATTTATTTTATCCATTTACTAAATATTTTTATTTTCTGTGTTTTTTGTTTATTTGATAATGAGTGATGTTACTTGATTAATCTGGAGATCAAAACATCACATTTGGCCAACCATGCATGTGTCTCAGACCGGCCATTGAAGGGCCAAAACTAGCCCTTCAACCTCTAAAATCGGCCACACTTCAATCCTAGTCCTATATGATTTCTATGATAGTTCTAGGAGTTCCTAAGTGTGTATAGTTGTTCTACAATATCTAGCCCCACCCCCAAGGTCTAGGTTGATGAGATTGATGTATTTTCACTATTTTTTCTCATTTTCACTTTTTTTTCAATATATATATATATATATATATATATATATATATATATATATTACATTTCAAATGGATTTTGATCCTTGCATTTGGATGATGATGTTAGCTCTAACTTTTAATTGATTGCTTAATTGTGTGGTGTTAAAATTGTTGAGTCCGTACAATGATTTGTGGTTAATTTCAGTTGTATTTTGCATCTTTAGTCCTTATTTTCGTATTTAATGTCTTTGCCTTTGATTTCTATGTGCGATGATCATTGATTATTGTCTTGAGTCCATGTCGACATTGATTTCTTAAATCTTTGTCCAATTTGGTGTTTTGTGTTGTTGATAATTTGTGAGCTATTTGTGGTCAATAAAGTGTCATTTGTGTGTTTGTTGTCTAATTCATATTTTGATTCTTGATGTACAAAGAGTCTATGAGCTCTTATCTTTGATCATGCTTATGCCTATGCATATGGGTCATTAATTGTTGTTTGATTATGCATTTATTGGTCATTTATGAACAACTTGTGGTGTAAAAAAAAAAAATTTATGTATTTGATGCTTTGTTTATGTTAGATCCTTAGGTCCTTGATATATGAAGAGTCAATTGGAGTTTTGTGTCTTTAATCAAGCTTCATGTTTTACTTTTCTTTTATGATTTTATGAACCAATGCCTTCTTATTGCCTAATTAATCAATAGTGGCTATGTATCCTCCTAATCACTTGCATTATTGCATTTCATGTGAATGATTACATATCACTTGCATTTTTCATATCACTATCATATGTATGCTCCATTTTTTTAGAACTCCTAGATACATCCTTGCATGCACCCCAGCTTGTATCCCTACCATTCTTGCATGAATCTCTAAATTTGCATCATCTTGCATGAACCCCAGCTTGTATCATTCATCATACTTTGCATGTACCACGGATTTATTTAATGCTTATGTGAATCATGCATTTACATTGACACTCATTGCATTTATATATATATATATATATATATATATCAATCTCAAAAATCTCAATCTCAATTGCTAACTTCTACTAGTCTTTACTAACTTTACTAACTCTTGCTAACATTTTTAATTATTGCTCCTATTTTACTTTCATTTTAGTTTGTAAATTCTTATTCCTCATACTGTAACTTCTATTTTGATTATATGTGTTACTTACCTTACCCAAATTTCTACTCCTTATCTCATATCTTTTATTTCAATTATATTTGCTATTTTATTTACTTAGCTTAAATGCTTATCCATTATCTCATAGCTTTCATATTGATTATGTTTGTTATTTTCTTTGTTTAAATTCTAATCCATTATCTTATAATTTTATATTGATTATATTAGTTAAGAATAATTACTATTACCTTTTGAGATTTGATTATAATTACTACTCCATCCCTTTATTTTAAAAATAACTAAAACCCCTTCAAATTTAGATTTGCCAAACAATTTTTTCCCTCCATTAAAAAACAATTAAATGATATAAAAAGACATATTTACCCTCTATATCTAATTAAATTCATACTACTATACCATATTTAATTAAATTTGTATTTTTTTAAAAAAATCATTTACCTTTTCTTTTATACTACTGTAATATTAAGAATAGTATAAATAAATTTAATTGAATTTAATCAAATTACATTAAAAATTATAACTTGAACAAAATTTTTTTTGTTGAAAATATTAACTTAAATAAATAAGATATATTTATTCTCATTTTATTAAATATATTGTATTATATAACACTAAATTAAATTCTTGTTTTCAATTTTTTGAAAAAATTAATTTACTTTTTATACACTATTAAAATATTTAAAAATAGTAAAAATTTTAAGCTATGATTTACTTAAACCAAATTAAATTAAATTAAAATTTAACAAAAAATTTCCATTAAAAATTAAGTAATTTAAAAATACATATTTATTCTCAATATTATACCATATTTAATTTATTTTTTTAAGTTATACACTCTTTTCACACTGTCACGATCTAAAAAAAATATAGAAATTCCAAATTATTCTTTAATTAAATTAAAAATCACAATTCTTAGAAAAGTAGTGAATTTATTACTTAAAATTTGAAATAAGGTTCGATTTGGCCCTCAAACTTTACGCGAAAGTTCAATTTAGCCTAAAATGACCTTTTTTGACAATTTAATTCAAAACTTGCACTTAATGTGCCATTTAAACCCATTTTTTTGTCAAATAATGGAGAGTGTAATACACCACTTGATTAAACACTAAAAAAAAATTAAAAAATGATTAAACAATAAAAATAACAAAGAAAAGTTAAACAATAGAATTAACATTGGGCCTAAAAAATGCTATGATCACTATTCTCATCTCTCTTTCTGCTTTTACTCTTCCAAAGCCACCGCCTCTGCTAGCTCCACCACCTGTACCACCTCCAAGGTCACTACTCAGTACTTACTACCTCCGCTAACAACACCATAATGCAATAATACCACCGCCAACAGCAACATTCACAGGCCAAGAATAAGCTCATCATCATCAACAATAAAATAATCACAGGCTAAGAAAATTTTGTCACTTTCTTACTGAAATAGATACAATCCATAATTATAGCTCCAAACTCAGAAATGTCTTCTTCATTCGAATGAAAAGCATCGACTACCTCTTTGGTATCAGATTCAAACATAACTCGTTGAAGCTTCAGATCCAAACACATACAAATAGCTTCCCGGAGACCCCACCGCCTCTGCTTCACGAACCATGCTTTATCATCCTCTGATTTGCATGTATCAACTTTTGCTGCGAGCTGAACCCAAAAATCCTGATTGAAAGCAAGGACATTTTCAACAACAAGCTTCTGAAGCTGTTAGATGGAGGGAAAATACAGCAGCAAGAATGAGTTGAAAGAAATTTGAAATGAATTTTTGTGCTAATCCTATAATAAATAGTTCTTAGTTTGGAGCAATGGGCTTCACATCCATTTAAAGAAAATATAAGTCCATACGAGAATAGTAATAGCTAATTTGCAAGTGAAAAACTTCTATTGTTTGCGGTATCCATGAAAAGGCAGCCTTAGCATTTACGTCTAGTTAAAAGAACAAAGCAATTTATATTTGAATCATATAACAACTCAAAAATAGCAAATAATGCCTGTTGTTGAATAAAAAAAAATTAAAAGCTCCATGATGCATTTTCACTTACTTCTCTTAGACTTGCATCCCTCAGCATATCTATAAGCCTGTCTACTTTAACAGTCTTTCTAAATGAATCCTCAACATCTTGACTAACTGCACATATTAAATTTTTCCTGTTTTATTCATACCTAGACCAAAGACCACCATTTCACAATCAAAAGCTCCATGATGCATTTTCAACAGATTCAAAACACAAACAATCCTTGAAATAGTCATCTAAACAAACATTGAAAGACAAAAATCACCTTCTCTTTGATTCATTTGATGTGAGTGTCCATCATTGAGGTAATGGATTCTTCATTATAATAAAGCAAGGAAACACCTGTGAAACAAAACACACCACCACTTTTAATTTTGGCTAAATACTCATTTTCACCCTTGAACTTTACCCTTTTGGTCTATTGCACCCCTCAACTTTCAAATTTGCCTATTGCACATCTCAACTTCTATTTTTGTGCCTATATCACCCATAATTCAGAGCCGAATGCTCCTTTTCACCCCTAAACTTTTCCACTTTTGGTCTATTGCACCATGGGTGGTATAGGCACAAAATAGAAGTTGAAATGTGTAATAGGTAATTTTTGAAAGTTGAGGGGTGTTATAGGTACAAAATAGAAGTTGAGATGTGCAATAGGTAAATTTTAAAGTTGAGGGGTGTAATAGACCAAAAGAGTAAAGTTTTGGGGTGAAAATGAGCATTCGGCCAATTATTAATCAATAAAAAACAAAAAGAGGAAAGAAGACCAGATCGATATTTGAAATCATATGACTGCATATTCTTTGAAAATTTTGATCCAACTTAATGAAATGATTACTAATACAATAAATACTATTAAAAACATACAAAATTATCGATGAGAGGTAGTTAAGTGGATATTTTTTTAGGAAAAATTACTATTTATCCCTGTGGTTTGGCTTATTACATTTTTACATCTCTAACATTTAAAAAAATACACTTTCATCCCTGACATTTGCAATTCGTATACTATTTCATCCCTGATAGAGGAATTAATGAGTGTTAACTGTTGCAAATGTCAGGGATGAAAGTGTATTTTTTCAAATGTCAGGAATGTAAAAATGTAATAGGCCAAACCACAGGAGGTAAATAGCAATTATCCCTTTTTTTTTAAAGGTATTATAAAATATAAAGTTTAAATTCTACTGTCATCAATTTAAAAGAAAATATTACTTTTTATTCTATAGTTCATCAATGCTTAAATTATACAATTTTTTATTAATTAAAAAATCCTATGTGATACCCCATAATCAGTATCCTATTTCAACAAGGATACTTGCCCATCAAGTAAAGGGAAATATGTCTAAAGGTTCCTATTTGGAAAAGGTTCTCAAAGGGACACAAATCCTACAAAGACTAAGGAATCCTATTCCTAAGAGGTTTATATCTAATCTTTCTCTATATACACATCTCATCATATGGGGGAGAGCTCATTCATTCATATTATACATATTCTACATTAATCCATCATTCCATCATCATCTCATCATCCAACACCATTCTACTTTATTCTACTCGCTTTATTATTATTTCCTCTATACGATACTGACTTAATCTTCGGAGTGTCTATGGGGGAAACCCCGTCCTTTCACCCGGCTTCCTCGTCGATGCAGGTTCCACAAGACAAGAATACGATTCGGAGTTATCACTATGAAATTCGCATAATTGGCCAACTGGCCCTCCTGAAATTATAAATAAATAAATCCAACAGTCTACTGTTGGCTAGTAGCCAATTATTTATATACCTGTGCTGTGCCTGCCATATAATGCAGAAAATTAATTTCAAAATTTATGACTTTTCTTGTAATTAAAACATTAAAAGGATTAAATTAAAAGA
>CATIWK010435279.1:0-12028 GCA_949634005.1 Mallotus japonicus
TATATATAGTGGTTATACATTAACAACTTTCCTAAAATTATTCTGACCACTTGCCTATTATTTCTAGCAAATCCAAACTGAAACAAAACTACTTCCTAAAGTACTCCACGATTTCATAAAGAAATGCAGATAAAATAGGAATAGAATTTGACTAAGTAAACATGAACTGAAACTCTAAGTAACATGCACTAATTTTTCACAACAAGTTTTTTTTTAAATGGCTGCAAATCCTCTTCCACCACAACCATAGATATATATATATATATATATTCTAGGGTTTACTAGGGTAATTATAAAGTAAATGTCATTTTTGCCCTTAAGGAACATGCTATACTTCTTATGAACTCTAAGGGGTATAATTGTCCATTCTAGAACATCTATATATTTTAATTAATTTCATCATATACCAAACTTTTAAACTCTCACTCTAAAACCAACATATAGATATATATATTATAAGTAAATGAAATGAACAGTAAATGCAAATGTACTCAGACTAAGGGTACGGGTGTGACACTTATATAATTTTTACAAAGTAGCTGCTAATGACTTGAGCATGGAAGTGAATTCAAGATTTCAAAATGGTTGCTAGCAATTTAGTGAAAGTGCATGTTAAATTTAGTGTACGAGCTTTGGAAGTATGGACAGAAGTTTAATCTAGTACCAAGTGTAATGTGTAAGAGGAATAAAGCTTTTTGCTTTCGGTATTTTGGTACTATGGACAATATTAAAATATGTTTTTGAAGTTAATGTCTATATTGCCATCTTCTGTAAATATTTTAAATAGATTCTTGACTAATTAGGCGAGTTGTTATATCGTGTATTACTGGATGATTATTTTAAATGTAATGGATCGATCATCTGTTGGAGGTTGGTTTAGGTAACATTCCTCCCTATTGGTGCCTTCGATGTGCTATTATATGGTAATAATATATAGAGATGATGCCAATAGGAAGGGGTGTTACATAAAACCACAGAGATATTTCTTTTTTTTTTTCTCAAAGTGATGACTAAGATATCATTTGCCACATCAACATTTTTCAGGGTGTTAGACGATTTTCCTCTATTTGCTAACAATTTGTTGCATAAAATACCAATTTATCAGGGTTGAACCCATAGTTTAATAAGTGATTAGGATTGAAACTACAAGGTATTTTTTTTTACTTCTCCCTTTATTTTTAAAATACACATGTGCCTATAATTTACAAGTTATTAATTGTTAGTTTAGAGGTTTATAGAAAAAAAAATTAAAAAAATCACAATTTTCATGTTTATTCTCTATAACATAAATCATCTTTGATAGTGGCGAAGAAGATATAATATTCTTCTTGTCTATGCCTTTTAGCATTGAACGAGAGTAATCATATGATAAATTAATATGTATTTTTTTGCATGTCTTTTATGTAATAAAAATAGATGAGTAATGCTATACGGATAGAATCTATCCAAATTATTTTGGATAGAAAAAAGTAAATGTTGATAAAAAGACTAATGTAACTCTTGTGTTGGAAAAGGGAAAAAAAATTTTCCAATTATCCATTTGCTTTATCTATTGTATCGAAGGGGTGTGTGCGTTGATAGTGTTCAGGTACACAAACTTTGAGAACAGCCGTAGATGTCACAATGTATGGGCCACTCGAGTGAAAGGAGCGTGGGAACCACGTAGAACCACAAATTTTTATGTACATTGCTTTAATTTTCTCAATGAAGTTTTTTCTTTTAAAGAATTACAATGTCCATGTAATATATGTAGCTAGACAATAAATAAATAAAGAAAACCACTAAATGAATATTCTCTTACTTCATACAATCAAGTTGGCATTTTTGAATTGGGTATAATAATTATAATCCCAAACCAAACCAAACCAAATTTTATTACTAATTTGGTATGGTATTGGATATTTACAAAAAATTGAACCGAGAACCGTACCGAGCCATACTGAAATCGTATTGAACCGAAAACGGAATATAAATTTAATAAGTAAATATATAGATATTAATAAATAGTAGTAAGTAGTAACTTAATTATATACTTCTAACTATACTATCAAGTAATATACATATGTATAATAATATATGATAAAAATTAATATGTTCTATGATTAAAATATAATAAATCAATTGTTAACAAAATATTTTTATTAATTTTATTATTATTTTTTTATTCAATTAACAAGTAAATAAAAATATGACATGTCTAGTATATTATAATTTGAAGTTAAAATATAAAAATAAAAAATTCACATTGCATAATTTCAAATAATTCAATTAACAAATAAAAATGTTGAATGTCCAGTACAAGACACTTTAAACTTAAAATATGAGAAATAAAAAAATTATTATTATTATCAACAAGAAATAAAAATTTGGAATGCCCCTTATATCCAATTGTATTAATTTTTAATTAAAAATATTGTTATTATTATATTTAATAACATATTAATTATTATTGTTATTAAGTAATATAATTTTATTGATATTATTTAAAATTAATGAGCTAAATAATATTATTATAATTATTATTTTGCCACATAATCATATATAAACATATATTATAAATAACCAAAACAACGTAGTTTTGCCCAAAACTACGTTGTTTTGATTAAAATAAGTAGTGATCTTACAAACAAAAATAAGAGAAGATAAGCTATTTTTATTAATTAAAATATATTTTTATTATTATATTCAATAATTTATTAATTATCATTGTTATTAAGTAATCTAATCTTATTGATATTGTTTAAAAGTAATGAGGTAAGTAATATTATTCAAATTATTATTAGTATGTGTGTGTGTGTGTGTGTGTGTGTGTGTGTATAACTAAAACGATATATTTTTACCCATAACAATATCATTTTGATTTGTGGATAATAAATATAATTTTAATTTATTTGTGGATAATAAATATAATTTTAATTAATAATATAAATTTTTCTATTATATAAATTCCCGAATTCCTATTTTGGATCGTACCATACTGATTCGTTCTGATAGAATTGAATCTCCGTACTAAACCGTCTTGAAAAATAAGATGGAACCTGTATGAAAATTTTTAAATTAGGTACTGGGATTAGAGATTTTATTTTTAAAATCCCCGAAATATGGTATGGTTTCATAAATTTTAAATTTTCGAATTTGCCCTACCGGTTCTTACCTTAATATAAACTATCAATTTACTCTTCTTATTTCCAAAAAAATATATATATTTAATATAATTGCTGGTATAATATTATTTTAAAATAATATTAGTTATTTAAATTATGGATTTTCATCCAATAATAATATCAAAACTCAAATTTACAAAAAAAAAAATTAATTTATAATAATTGATGTATTTTTATTTTATTTTCAAACTTAATTGAAATAATATTAACAAAATTTAAGTGTACGTTTTAAGAAGATTCTATCACATGCCTTTGAGAAAAAAAAAAGAAATAATATATCTATTAAATATTAGGCTTGGTTAGCCCGTTAGGTGGTGCGTGTTGTATAATTGTTTAGTAAATAAAAAGCAGGGCGCATAGGAGATAGTGGGCCTAGACCCCAGCAATCAAGTGTCGAATAATATCAAAACAGCGACAGGAAGAAAGAAGCAGAGAGACGAGAGATAAAGGAAAGAGAATGGAAAGAAGAGTGGACCTGCCTCACAAGTCCCACCTACCTTAAAAGTGACACGGCAGACTAAATTTAATTTTTTACTCTCTCCGTTCCTTTTTAATTGTTGTTTTAGGTTGAATTTTTTATTCTTATTTATTTGACGTTTTCAATTACCAATACATTTTAACTATTTTTTTTTCCTATCATACCCTTATTTATACATACACTACTTTTAGAAATATACAAAACTAATAATTGATTAAGGAAATTATTATAAGGGTAGTATAGTATTTTACACATATATTAATTACATTTCTTAATTTATGTGCATAATCCTTAAACGACGATTAAAAAAGAACAGAGGGAGTACATTTTTTATTTAAATTTAATTTGTAAAATTTTAATCAAGGACTGCATTGGTATTATACCTTATGCATTTTCCACTTTTGGCCTCTTAATCTCACATAAATTTACTAAAACATCTTTTCTATCCAAATATTTTGGATAGATTCTATCCGGAAAAGCTTTATCCAAAATAGATATGCCATGCTGTCATTTCCATAATTTATTTTCATATCCAGCATTGTAAGGGCTATTTACCATTTTACGGTAAAAAATAAAACTATTTCCTATTTTATGGTACTTTTTTTGTTAAAAAAATTCATCTCGCCATTTTGAATGGCGACATGGAAAAATGACAAAGGTCAGCTCACTCATTTCACCATTCAAATTTGCGAGATGGTGTTTAATAAAAAAAAAAGAGCCAAATCACCTTTTGCAATGGTGAAATGGCACAAAGCACTGACATGAAATAGCCACACACACACAACACTCATGCACGTACACTAACACTCATGCACACACAATAACACTCATGCAATCCAAAAAAAAACACTCATGCATAATTATTATAAAATTAAAATTAAAAAATGCATAAATAATAATAATAATAAATTAAAAATTAAAAAAGGCATAAATAATAATAATAATAATAATAATAATAATAATAATAATAATAATAATTATTATTATTATTATTATTATTATTATTATTATTATTATTAAATTAAATTAAACATAATAATGTTAAACTTAACAAACAAAAAATCATAATATTATTATAATTATGATATTATTTTTAATATTATTATCATTAATTAATTAATTATAATCATTATAATATTAAAATTAAAATTAAAAATTAAAAAAATTAGGCCATTTCACACTCTTATAATAATAATAATAATAATAATAATAATAATAATGGACACAATTGAGTGATGGACATGATAATAATGGACACAACTGGGAAAGTGATGGAATCAAATGCGGAATGTTTGTGCCAATTATCCTAATGATTGTGCATGGAAGGAAAAATTTTTTTAATTACTTGTCTATTTCGCCAATTGGAATGGCGAAATGGACAAGACCAAAAAAAAATTGCAAAGCCATTTGGGCAGGATTATTGATTGTAAGCCCTGGTTGAGTAAGACTATCTGGGCAGGTATATATTTACTAGTTGGACCCTGGTTGAGCTTGCTCTCTGGGTGCCAATAAATATTTAGTGTAAGAGACCAACTATGGCTAAACCCTGGTTGAGTTGCTCTCTGGGACTAGCAGTCACTTGGATTAAAGATGGCTGAAAGGTTAGTAGAACTTGAGGTTTAGGGTTCTACCATGTTTTCCACCAAGATTTTAATTTATATGATTTCGTATAAGAATTTTGTATTTAAATGATTTGTGAATTTTGGCAAGAATTTTATATAAATATGATTTGAGTAAAAGTTAAGGATTTTAAATATTTATTTTAAAAAGGTTTTAATAGTTGTTTTAAAACCAACATGAATTTTATAAAATTGATTCACTCAGTGAGGTCTGATTTCCTTCAATTTATTTTTCCACGACCTCTCAGTCATACATATCCTAGTCATCATCTACGTCGGGTTTCTTCTTCTCTGGCTATTTTGTGTAGATCTATTTAATATATGCATTGTGTATTAAATTCTAGAACACCACAGTAGTGAACTATTTTGTATAACTTATTGTGGATTTTATCATGTTGGAAGAAATATGTATTTGTGATGGATTATTGGAGTTGTTGTGAAGTATTGTTTGAAAAATGATATTTTGGAAGTGTTATGTATATTTCCATAGGTTTTGGTTTTGTTCCGATATAGAGGAAACTCTGCCGGATTTTCTTAAAATTTTAAAGTTGATAAAAGTTTATTGTGAAATTTTTCTTAAGGCTTACTACGGTTTTTGGAAGCTATACGCTTTCCCATTCCCTATTGTCTGTCACGTGCCTTTGGGTTCAAGTTGTGAGAAATATAATGAAAAATATAAGTTCACTACTATTTATTCATTTTTTATATTATTTATAAATTAATATTCAGTACTGTATTCAGTTTTTATTTCGGTACGGCTTTGATATGGTTGGGTACGGTTATCGGTTTGATTTTTTTTGTAAATATTAAGTACCATACCAAATTAGTTACAAAATTTGGTTTGGTCCAGTTCGCGGTTAAAATTATTCAGTTCGGTACGGTTTTTATATCTTTTGGTCTGATATTTTGGTTCGGTTTGGTATTTTCTTTGTTCCGTGCTCAACCCTAGCAAGAAAGGACGACATTCGTTTATTTTAATGGGACGACATTTATAGTTTTGTCCCCTAAAAAATTGGAGAGGAACGTAATAGAGATGATAGGTGGGTAAGGGTGTGCAATGGGCGGGTCGGATCATGTCGGATGGCAGTGACCGAAATCCGATCGGGTTTGGTAATGTAAAAATGGTAACCAAACCGAACCGAAAAGAAATAAAAATCAATCGGTTCGGAAGACTGAATTTGGTCAATTAATACGGGTTGGAAAACGGATTGGGCGAGTTAGGCCTAATTGGGCTGGGCTAAAATATTTGAATAAAATACAAAATTATAAGCATTTCTCACATTCATTCTTTTACAATATTCATGTGAATGTGCATCTATGGTACTACCTATATATATGCACATGTATATATATGCATTTAAATACAAAAAAAATGCCTCAAAGTTAGTTCAAAATAGACTAATCTGATTATATATTAATGATTTTGCTATCTAGATTCTAAAATTACAAAATAACTCAATTTAATTACAAAAAATATTCCAAATTGAGTTGTGTTGAGGCTCTAATTGTTTACTGGTTCAACAAAAAAAACTATAACCAGACTAGATTTGCAAAAAATATGAACAAGTCCTGCACATCAATTTAAACAATTAGTAAATAACTAAAAAAAATCAGTACAACTAATAATTAATAATAAGAAAATTATAATAAGAACAGATTAAGAGAGGCTCATATTATAATGTTTTCAAGTCACATAAAAATGAAAGCCAGTGAATATTTCCAGCAACAAATAATTTGTCACCAAAGAAATACAGGCTGAACATTCTTAAGAACTCAGCAACATTGGTGAAAGTATCATCACAGCCTCAAACAACAACAATAATGACAAACTGGTTCAGTCAGAAAATGCACACCCCTACATATAAACATTGAAATGTAAAGGGGGCTCAGATGCTAAGTTTTGTATTCACAGAAAAAAAATGCAGCCTTATTTCTAGCAACAATTAAAAGATAGTCACCAAAGAAGTAGAGGCAAGCATTCTAACATAATCAGAAAGAATGGTGGAAGCATCATCATAACCATATGTATCAAGTATGCAATAGTACCACAGGCACACTAAAGTTGTGCATCATAGACAGGCACAACAACTCAAAAATGGCCAACAAAAAAAAATCAGCATTATTCTTAGTTGTTGCAAACCAAATTGCAACACATCCAAACTTTAGGCACACCAAGTAGTGATTACAAAAGAATCCAGCGGTCAATATGTAAGAGGTTCTAAGAGGGTCATATGCAAAATTAAAATGAAATGTTCAGCATAATTACACAAGATAGGTCAGCAAAAGGCAAGGACAGTAGGTGCTGCAATTTTGATTTCACTTTTTTAACCAAGTATGCAACAACTACCGTTGCCACTGGCCCACTGCCATGTATAGTTATAATTATTTGGAACTTGATGATGCAACAGTAGGTCCAATGCTTACTTGGGGTAAATCTGTGCATAAAAAAATAGGAGTTGAGTTATTAGTAAGCAGATAGTAGTGAAAAGCAAATAAACAAAGACAACATATGTAAAGAACAATGCAGTAAGTGAATATTAATACCCTTTTCCAAATTCTCTAAATCTTCTATTGTCTCCTCAATGTTGATTGGCTGATTAGGCATCCTCAGCCAATCTTGTGTGAAAATCAAAGATTCCATAATTTTAGGAGTTAAAGAACTCTAAAACACATCAAGAACCCTACCACCAGTACTAAATGCAGATTCTGATGCAACTGTGGAGATAGGTACAGCTAAAACATCACGAGCCAATCTGGAAAGAATCGGGAACCTAGATGCATTAAGCTTCCACCACCGAAGCAAATCAAAAGGTCTTTCTTCCTCCAAAGTTGACTCACTCAAATAAATATCCAATTCAGACCGTTTGCTTCCACCTACTCCAAACTTTAACTTTTGCTTCTTAAATTGAGCTTTTAACAGAGACACCTTAGATGTATAAGTAGTAGCAATTAAAGTCTCACTAGAAGCAGATAATATACAAGTTTGAGTAGAAAAATCACTAGGAGCAGCAGATGCATAGAGTGCAATATAGTCATCAAACAATTCATACATAGTAAATTTCACAGTAGAAAACAAGCTTCCACCAATTGATTGACCATATATTTTTTCTAATGAAAACTCCATAAATTCTAGCTTATCTCTAGGGTCCAGCACATTAACAATAAAAATCAACAGATTCATTTTTTCTGGATCACCCCAATACTTATCAAATTTACTTTTCATTGATAAACCCATTGACCTTTTCTATGGATCATCATATTTCATCTAGTCATTCAAAACACAGAAAAGATCACATAGTTCAGAGAAGAAAGTGTTGGAAGTTACATATAAGGAACCAAAAATCCGGAGGGTCATTTCATAAAAAACTTTAAGAAATGCAACAAGTTGTTGAACAGCAATCCAATCAAAATCCTTAGGAACTTCATCACCAAGATCAGCTCTAAAAGCTGATTCACATTCATCAAATCTTTCAAAGACTTTTTCACATAAACAAGCAGAGTGCAGCATTAAATAAGTAGAGTTCCATCTTGTTGGCACATCTAGACACAAAGCAGTCTTATTTTCATTGCCAATTAAATCAGAATATTCTTTGAATTTGTTCAATCTAGATGGTGAATTTCTAATCCATCTAATAGCCTCCCTTACCCTCTTTACAGAAATGCTAGACTCCTTAAGCCCCTCACTAACTACAAGGTTCAGAATATGTGCAATACATCTCATGTGCACATATTTGCATCTAACTGAACTTGTCCCCCAACTAAAATTTTTTTTTAAAAAAAACTCACAGCAGTGTCATTTGCAGAAGCATTGTCAAGTGTAATTGAGAAAACATTTTTCTGCCCCCACTCTAACAAACATGACTCAATAGCCTTAGCTATGTACTCCCTCTTATGTGATGTGATCGGGACAAAAGATATAATTTTCTTATAAAGCTTCCAATCATCATCAATTAAGTGTGCAGTTATGCACATATAGTTTATTCTCTGATTGCTAGTCCAAGAGTCAGTTGTGAGGCTCACTTTTGACAATGTTCTTTAAAAAACAGTTTCACTTTAGACCTCTCATCAACAAAATGACAATAGCAATCCCTACTGATTGTAGTTCTTGATGGAATTTTAAATCTAGGACATGCAACTGCCATAAACCTTTTAAAACCATCACCTTCCACAAACTTAAATGGTAACTCATCAATAATTATCATTTTATTGAGTGCATCCCTAATATCATTATGATCAAATTTCCAAGTACCAAGCACACTAACATTATCAGACAGATTATAAGCAGGTTGAAAAGTTAAAAGTTGTTGCCTATTTTCTTTTGGGTGAGGGTTTTTTGTACAAGATAACATGTGATTTCTCATAGAAGAAGTGCCATGTTTTTTGGAATCAGCCTTAAATTTTTTAGAGTAATAGAGACACTTAGCTTGCAGAGTTTTGCCTTCACTATCCTTAACTTTCTCAAAGTGCCCCCATGCCTTAGAACGGCGCTCAGTCTCTTTCCTTTTTTTTTCCACAGGAGTTTTAGGCTGCTTCTCTGCTTCCACTGTTGGCTGCTGAGGTGGGTTAGCAGCAGGGACAGGGTTACCACTGCCAGAACCAGCAGCAGTGTCCATCTATGGAAAAAAAAAAACACAGGTCATTAGTAGATTTCACATTCAATAGACAAAAGATTAATAAAAAACAAAATCAAATATTATACACAAAACAACAAAATTAATAAAAAATTTAACAATACCTTAACATAGATTGTTATTTGAACCAAACTTAAGTGACAAAATAATTAGAGATCACCAACAGCTTCCACCATAATAAAGTTTATTTTAACAGGCAGCTTCCATCTTAGATCTCGATTTGAGATCTACACTTCAAAAAGGTTCCACGCATTATGCAATCAACAAATAAACAACAAAACACAATATAAGCATATATAACCACATAGAGAGGCGAGATCAATAATCAAAAAAAGTAAATTGTATTTTTTTTGTAAATCAATTTTTTTTGTTAAACATATATTTTATCTATACTATCTATGAAAAAAAAATATCTGTTAAACATATAGAAAATCTCAAAGATAAATCTATAAAAATAAAATACAAAAAAATAATCAAATCAATTTAAAAATCAACTACAATGAAAAATCTATAAAATATATATTATTTATACATATGAAAAATCGAATAAAAAATCGAGTTTACCGTTATAAAAATATGAAATAGAAAAAATATAAATATTAATACATTTTAAATAAAAAATAAAATTTTTGCACAGATCGGTACAAAATGAAAAACGATCTATAAAAAAAATAGCCAGATCTATAAAAAAAGATATGTTACCACTTACCAGATCACATGCAGAGGGTTCAGAGACACCAACTTGTTGATTTTATCTTTGTTAAGTGTCAAAGGAGTGGCTTATTGATTGGCTTCCACCTTAACATCTCACAATGAGATTCATACACACACAGATTGACACTAAAAGTGTGAAATAATAATATTTTCACACTGCCTTTAACAAAATCAAAATAAAATCAACAATCGAACAATATCTCTGTCACTCAAGCTCATAAACCAAACCGAGATCTAAACAAATCTGTGAAAAAATAACATAGATGAGACTAAAGCTTTAAACCCGTTTGACATGGGAGCCTCTGAGATATTGAGACTCAGAACAAGGAGGGAGATAGAAGACGAAAATTTGAAATTAGGTTTAGGTTTTATTTAAAGAGTGAAAACAAACTGGAGAAATTAGGTTTAGGGTTTACTATAAAGAACAGACAGAGAAGAAGAAACGAGAGGAGAGGGAGAGTGGCGGCAATGTGTGAGAGTGATTTAGGCTTAGGGTTAGTGAGTGACTCATATAAGAGGGGTTTATATAGTAACCCCCTAATATTTAAAACGGCACCATTTAGTAATGAGTTTTTTAGATATTCGGACGGGTCGGATATCTGGATATCCACCCCGATCCGACTTTCCGAAATCCGATATTAAGCCATTATTGAACCAAACCGCCCTCTGTGAATTTCGGTTCCCGAACTGGTCGCACATTTTTGGTTTTGATCGGACGGTTTACTCGGTTCAGTCGGTATAGGTAGGGACGACTAAAATTGTCTTCAAAACTATGGGGACAATTTTACTTGTTCTCTTAATTTTTTTTTTTTAATTTTTAATGCATGACCCTAATCAAAACCTATGTTCTCAATTTAAAGGATCGGATGAAAATAGTATATTATGAGATATAAAAAACCAATAATGTAAAAAAATATATTTTTAATTATTCATATGTGGGCCTCATGTGGGACCCGCCAACACAATCTAAAAAAGGGAATTCTCAAAAGTAAATGATATAATTATTACTATTATCTTATTGTCCATTTATTGCCTAACATAATCTCACTAGAGATTCTCATAAAACTTTGAAACTGAAATATTGAAAACAAATTGCATGGACTAAGTAAAATACTTATAGAAGCATTTACATCAATAAGAGTATGGAGTTGCAACAGCAAAAAGAGGAAATTTTCTGTGAACGCTGGTACCAGTGGATTCAGGAACAGTATCTAAATCTCCTTCACCTCTTTCATCTACTCCATGCAATGACCAATCAAACTTGTGCAATATATTTGCTAATGCAAGCTCAACTGTGCTTATGGCAAAGTGGATGCCTGGACAAGTCCTCCTGCCTGATCCAAATGGTATCAATGAGAAGTCATGTCCTCTAAAATCAACTTTACTATTCAAGAACCTCTCTGGCATAAATTTTTCAGCTTG
>CATIWK010435573.1:0-10684 GCA_949634005.1 Mallotus japonicus
TTTGAAGAGACAGTTGAGAAATAAGAGAATTAAAGACTTGAAATTTTGTAAGAAATCCATATATATATAATCTAATTGTGTTTGGTTCTTCTTAAATTCTTTCTTTAATTTGATCTTCAGACAAAGAAAAATAAAATAACAAATTCTGATAATGGAGGTATTTATTTTTAATATATGAATAGTATTTTTATTTATTTTTTATTTTAATTGATTGAATATTATTATTTTTTCATTAATTAAATACATGTTGAAGGCTAACTATTTCTTTGATAATTTTTCTAATAATATATACGTACTCAAGTTATCAGTTTTTTTAATATTTTGAAGTGTATTAAAAAAAATATATGAATAGTACACTTATTGTATACTATTTTTAATACACGAATAATATACTATTCGTATAATATACGAATAAGAAGACCACTAAAAATGCATTATTTGGGACCAGTTCCTAACACTATAACATCGTACTCCTCATCCATGATTAAATTTTGTTTCAGAGTCAGGTTAATTAGATTAGTATATTTTTAATATATGATTAACATACTATTGAATACACGCTCAAGGCCAACTATTTTTTTGATAATTTTTTCTAATAATATATACTTACTCAAATTATCATAATTTTTTTTATATTTTGAAATGTATAAGAAACAAAAAAAAAATATGAATAGTATATTTATTGTATACTATTTTAATACACTAATAATATGTGCATAGTATATTATTTGTATAATATATGAATAATATGCAAATAGTATACTTATTATATACTATAATATAGTTGTTGTTATTTTTTAAAAATTTTATGTTAGAATAGTTAGTGACATATTTTCTCACATTGATAACGAGAAGAAAAATGAAAAGGTTTATAATAATTTATCCACCAAATAAATTAAATTTTGGTTGGAGGAAAATGTTAGAGGAAAATTTTGGACTACAAAATATAAGTCAAAGATGGACACTTGGATTCAACTTAATTGATATACATATATCAATTATTTTTATTATTTATTTATTTAATTGAATACACTCATTTTTTATTTATTACTCAAGGCCAACTATTGCTTGGATAATTTTTCTAAAAATATATACTTACTCAAATTATCATTTTTTTTATGTTTTGAAGTGTATAAAAAAATATACGAATAGTATATGTATTTTATAATATTTTTAATATACAAATAGTATTTTTATTTATTTTTTATTTTAATTAATTGAATACTCGCTCAAGGCAAACTACTATATGGTAATTTTTCTAAGAATATATATTTACTCAAATTATTATATTTTTTTTAATATTTTGAAGTTATAAGAAATAAAAATATATGAATAGTCTATTATTCGTACAATATACAAATAATATATTAAAAATTAACATTGTGCACAGGCATCGCCTACAATTCCACAGCTTTTTTCTCAGCACCCAAACACCTAAACTCGTACAAAATTATAACAGTTGTATTTCTAACACATTGCACATAGCCCATATGGTTGATGCAAAACAACTTAATTTTCTATCCTACAATTACAATTCTCATAACTCAAAGAATCCAATATCAAAAAAAAAAAAAAAGACAAATCTTTTGCTTTGAATGCAATTCATAGAGATAAAAAAAAAAAAAATAGAAAAATCAAGCAAGAATAACAAACCCAATTGTTAAAAGAAAATGTTGTCTCATAATCTTCAATAACTGTTGTCACAAAATGCTCGGCATGTGAACCAAAGTTGTGATTTTGATAAAATGAAAGTTTATAAAAGGTCTTGACATTTCTACAAGAGAATATAATAATAATAATAATAATAATAATAATAATATAAACAAACACATTAGGTGCATTGTTTACAGAATCGAACCATGTTTCATCTAAGTTTTCCTTTCTTGCGGTTCTTTTGAAATTGGCATTCCTTCACTTGGAATCACAATCTCATGACCTGGTTTGATGATTTCCATTACAGGCACTGTTAGATCTTTGTGCCTTTCTTCCACCTTGGTTTTATATCAATCTTTACAATTTCAAGATTTCATCTATAGTCTTTAGCTTGCTACAATCACACAAAAAAAAAAAAAAATTCTGACCTAAACATCTAATAGCCGCAATCAAATAAGAAAATATCACTTTTTTCCACGTTTCTGGATTCATTTAAACATTCAATTACAACTTGTAACATTATTCTTGGAAAAACCAAAATTTCTCACTTCATGAATTCTAGACTTCTAAACTAATACCCATTAAGAAAAGCAATAAAAATTGATGTAACACAGACACGCAATTTATACAAAAATTAATATAATGAACTGACCCGAACTCATCAGGAACAGAACGAGAAATCCTCATCTTTCTTCTAGTTCCTTTATAGAGCTCCTCCAGAGTACACAACAACTTACTCTCAATTGCCACTGTCTTTTTCATCCCTTGATTCCCCATTATTGTAAAACCTAAAAACTAAGTATGTTCTTTATTGGGCATTTGATGGAGAATGAGAAGGAGGAGGGGTGGCGGTGCAGATGGAGGAGAGAAGTAAAAAAAAAAAAAGAAGACGCGAAAAAAAAGTCACGCGTGTAATTTAAAAAAAAAAGATATTTAATGTTAATTAGTCTCAATCCGCGCTATAAAATAAATTAAAAATAAAATATTAATTTTATTTTTTTTAATTTATGTTATCATAATTTTTTTGGTTATAATAAGATTAGTTTTTAAAATTATTAGATTAGTATTATAATATATACAGTAATGTTTTAGTTGAAAAATAATACTAACTAGTTATTATATTTTTTAATTTTTATTAAATAAAATTTTTAATAATTTGAAATAAATATTTGAGTGATTTAAAGTAAAAAAATATGTAGTATATAAATATTTTTAAAATTTGAGTAGTATTAAGATATGTATAATAGTGTTTTAGTTAAAAAATAATACTAAACAAATATAGTAAATATTTTATTTTTAATAAAAAAATTAAATTTTTTAATGGTTTGATAGTGTCTATCAAATTTTCAGCATTTAATATATATATATATACTTCTTATTTTTGGTATTTTTGTAAAAAAAAACCCTATTTTAAATATAAAGAAGAATTTTTTTAGAAAAAGGAATTCAATGAATTTGGCACATGACATAAATCGGTAAAAGGGTATGGGCTGTGTGGAAGCGCTGTTGGCTGTTGTGCATCTCTGCACAGCTAAAGGCGCACACGCAGAAGCAGAACACAAAACAAGAGCTCTCTATTTTCATCTCAAATCGTTAGCTCTGTAAGTGGCTTCCATTTGCTGTCGGTTTCTTTATCGGTCTTCTCTTTAAACTACGGATTACGTGTTTTTAATTTTGATGATTTTTTTTTCTTCTTTTTGTTGATTTTACTTTGGGACTAAATAGAAATTGCAGCAGTGTAATGTATGTTGGTTAATATGATATGAGTTTTGATCTCGGTGTTCTTCAAATTCTAATCAATTTTGATGCTAAGTTTTTGTAGTAACTCATGATCAGTCTATTTTGAAGCATTTGATGATCTGGGTACTTGATTTTTTATGCTAATCATCATTGTTTCTATTGCTTTTTGGAAAAGAAGTGACAGTTGGGGAAAAGGAAAATTATGTTTTGGATTTAGTGAACCAAAGCATAATTGTTTTATTATGAATTTTTCTTACAGAATTCTAACTTTTGATGGTTAGTTTAATTGCTTCCTGCTCAGAAAATGTAGGGTAGGCTATATATGGCATTTGCACCTGCAATCTGGTGTAGAAAGCTGTTGTTTAACCTGTATAATATTTGGTTTCATGCATATAAAATTGATAATTGTAAAAATGATTGCTAATTGACTCAGTTGTGCATTTGGCAGTAATCTAACGATTGGTTTCATGACATTGAATCTGACTTGGTTGTGCATTTTCCAGATAAACATACGGATAATTCACAGCATGGGAAGATCCGCTGATGACGAAAAGATTCTCAACTATAATGATGTGGTGCTTAGACGATCAGACTTGGATATCCTTAGCGGTCCGTATTTTCTTAATGATCGAATAATTGAGTTCTATTTCAGTTATCTTTCTTCAAGCCATGCATCAGAAGACATCCTACTGCTTCCACCTTCAATTTCTTTTTGGATATCGAACTGCCCAGATATTGGGAGTCTAAAGGATTTCCTTGAACCCCTGAAATTGCCAGACAAGAAATTGATGATGTTTCCTGTTAATAACAATATTGATGTTAATCTTGCTGAGGGTGGATCACATTGGAGTTTACTTGTATATGAGAGAAATGCTAATGTCTTTGTTCATCATGATAGCTATTCAGGGGCAAACAACAGACATGCTTTGCAACTTTATAATGCTGTTGTGAGATACATAGGCGCCTCCGATGCAACAGGTCATGCTAAGTACATGGACCTCAATGATTCACCTCAGCAAGTGAATGGTTGCGATTGTGGCTTATATGTCACTGCCATTGCGAGGGCCATATGTTGTTGGAATGAAAGCTCTAACAAAGAAAACGAAGGTCTCCAATGGTTTTCTGCTGTGAAGGAGCAGGTTACCCCAGCCGCTGTTGCTGCTATGCGAACTGAGATTCTGTCTCTTATCAGAAATCTTATGGTCACCAAATGAGCCCTGCGATCACATACCATATACACATGAGGTTTGTTTAGATGTCATACAACTCATTTTTTTAAACTTTATCTCATGGTTTTTGGAATTCACTGGCTGTGTTACAAGCTCAAAGAAGCTAATAGTGATGGAAGCTGTTGCGGGAATGCCAGTCCTGATTTGTTTTGAAACTTAAATTTTGCTGGTTTGCTTAGTGGCAATAACCAGAATTCTTGCAAGTGCTGTGTCTTGTCAGCTTAGTACTTATTTAAGTTACTCAATTGGATTATTTTCTAGATCATGAATTGAGGTGTAGCATTTCAGATGGTCAGCAATTCGCAGCTTTATTTACAGAGTGTTGCGAGGCAACTTTGCAATATCACTTTGTATATTTTTCCCAGCAGATTGCTTGCTTTTTGACTTGTGATCTATAAGTCCGTAATGCAAGTATTTACATTATATAGATGCCACTATTGTTCATGTCAGGTTTTTGTCCTTTATAGAGAAAAATTAAAAATTGGACAGCTTACATTATTCTTGAAACTGCTACTTTGATTTAAGCTGTTAATACAAATACAAACATGAAATAAGAACCATATCATAAAATTTCACCTCCAGAAATGTGAAAGAAACAAGAAATTGAAGAATAATTTGAGACATCAAACGAGGCTCGATCAAGAGATAAATTGTCAATCAACTATCTACTCTATTTTCATTACACATACACAAATATATATTCCAACAAAACAGAAGGAACGAAATTGAGAAATGCAGCTTTATGGAGGAGGAGGCGTAGGCTCAAATAGCGGAGGGCAGCAGCTTCTAAACAGACCACAGCAGCACAGAAACCACAGGCTGCAAATTAAAATTTTTGTGTTTTCAATTTCTTATTTTCTTTGTGATGATCAATTTAAAACAACTTAAATTGAGGCGAGGAAAAAAAAAGAGCTTACCATGTATCCCAGAATCCTCCTCCGGCTGAAGTCGGGGCTGGAGTTGGGGCAATCAGCGGTGCAGTTGAGGGTGGAGGAGGATCCATTAGTGAGCTTAAGATGATTGCAAATGCGTCTTTTCAGGCTGGTGAAGGTACCTCTCTCCAAGGAAGGTAGAGATGTGAGATAATGGCTTTTAATTATATTAAGCAACACCCTTTCTTCAAGTTTTTAGCTGCAACTACCATTCAAAGGTTGATTTCAAGAATTTGAAATTGGAATCCAACTAACACAAAGAAAGTCAAGTTTGCAAGATGATTGCATGTGGAGGCCAAGTTTAATTGCTCATGCCTACCTATTGTAACTAAAACAAACACCAGTCCGCAAGCAATGAAAAATCATGCAAATAAATATATATACACCCACATAAATATATATAAATGCACAATAATAGGGCTAAATACATCACAATTGACAAAGAGAAAAATGAAATCATACATGTACGGATCATAGTCTAAATGTAAATGGCTAATCTTCGCCAGTAGGGCTGTAGTTTCGGCCAAGTAACAGCAAGGCCTTGTTTTAATCAAACCAAATATTAGAGACAAATTGAAATTTTCATTTCTTCACATGGTGTCTAACATTTTGACTTGCGAACCAAAGAAAATCTTGCTGAGCACACAGGGCAACAAATTCCATATAAAGGCTAACAAGGTCCTAATAATTACATGGGCTACAAAATTGCAAGGAAATGGAGATCAATCATGTTTCCTTTCATCTATTCAAAATGAAATCCAAGAAGAAGGGATACGATCAGAGCTTTCATCCATTATGTATCCGCCAGACCCTGCACCAGCACTACCATCAAAATCAAAACTCACTACACTGTGAAAACATAATCATCAGGAACATATTCGCCATTAGAGTACTCCAAGAAATTCAAACATCTTTGTAAAAACACTTTCCAATCCCCAAAACGACATGAAAAACCGATGTATACAAAACACATGATATTTCACAGCTACATGAAGCTTGATGCAAATGCTATTCACATATTAGTCTAGCAATAGAGGTAAAGAAATTGGAACATCCCGGTCTTACTATCAACTGATGTCAAAAAAAAGAACCAAACACAACTGAGAAAATTGGACATGCAAGTACAGTAAAAAATTGGAACATCAGTTTGTTCAGGATTCGAAATTTTGAGGTCGAACAAGATTTCAGAGGATTTAAACAACAAATTTCATAATTCAATAAACACATGACCTTTTCTTTCATCACAAAAAACAGACAACATGAGTTACCTAACAATTCTCTGCTAGTCAGCAATGAACAATTATTCATATATTACATACCATGTTAGAAGGTCATTTATATCATGCTAGTGTCCACTGGGTAACTCCCTAAAACTCGCAAGAAGGTAGCAAACTCCTGCCAATGAAGGACAACATCATGTCAACAATAATTTATGACAGTGCAACAGTTTCAAGAAGAACACACACCTTCAGGTGCCTGAGGGCATTCTGTGCTTTCTGCTCAGCCATAGATGCCTCGAAATCTACATAGAAAAGATAGTCAAAGTATCTGCAAAAAGATATATAACTAAATCAGTCCAAGCACTCCCACACCGAGTGGAAGATAGAAACAAACAAAATATAAGCAAAACTCGTATTTATAAAGCTAGCATATGAAGGTTTTCTAATATATAAAAGCATATGACGAGGTGTAGATTTTCAGGGAATTAAATGCAAGAACGTTCAAGAAAATTACTTGGGAAATCCATTGTTGCTATCATCAGATGCTCTTAATGGCTGCTTCCGCAATGGACGACTCTCAATCTGGTTAAAAGGACAAAGAAGTGAGGAACAACCACAGGCTAAAACACAAATCTTCATATATCATTATAAAATGAAGCAATGAAGATGCACCTTAGTAAGATTAATCTGCCGCAGAGCGAAAACAGCAAGTGCTTTGAAAAGCACCCCAGGGCCCTCCTCTAGGGAAAAAACAATACTCGTCTGAGATTACAAGAACAGCTCATTAGCAATAATTTGCAACATGGAAACTATGTAGAAATCAGTCTTGGGGGTAATTTTTATATCACTGAAATAAAAACCTTGAATGGTCTGTCTGTGCCTGGAATTATGGGTTCCCTTGCCAGCATCAGAAAGCGAGTAACATTATCACAATCATCCTGTCAGAACAAGAGCATGAGTGATGCACCAGATTTAACATCAAGCCATAGATAATTGAAGTGTATCACTCATATGCGTACCTGAATATCTTCAGCTAATATACTCAAGCCATAGATCTTTGCAGCAGCAGAACTAGCAACAGCTCCTGTATCCTTTAGCTTGTGAAGTGCAACATGCTACATAATGAAGTGGATTCAAGTCAACTTAAAATTTAAAAGTTACATTATCAATTTATCCTAAGCAAGTTCAAAAATGCAATTGAACATAAGATACTTCCGAGAATGCAAGAAGAGGGTATACTTCCATAATTTCAGACCAACTTTAGAATAAAAGTTCCAAAAAATCTCACAATAGGACAAGGGGAAATAAAAACAGAAACCCAACCAACAAATGTAGGTCTACCTTTGCTGCACCAGCAGTATCATCCACTGCTTCTCTGACCAATCCCAATCTTGTTAACGTATACTCACATTGAGCGAGAGCCTGAAACATGATCAGGTATTATATCAACAGCATGAAATTATGCAAGACAGTAGAAAGGAGGGGCCATTATAGTATACCTGTGGATGACTTAAGACCCTTTTCAAATCTTCAACTTTAACACCACCATTGGCAAGCAAGCAATGGCGAACAGCATATTTTACTTCCCCTACTATATGCAGGCTGTGCCTAAGCAAAAGGTCATAATTTCTATGGATGCTTCCGCCTAAAGAATTCTCAATGGGAAGAACTGCTCTGTCCACAAGCCACCTTTCAACAGCCTATGGAGAAAATAAAGAAATGACAAATTAACATTTCAACAACAGCACATTGGGAAACAAATATTCTCTATTAACCTTTGCGGGACCATATCTTTATGGACACTGCAGATCATTTTTCCATAACATAGTCGGGTAAAAAAATAAACGAGTTTCATTGCGAACTTCTAGAAATTAAGGGGCCACTCAACTGTAATAAATACTGATAACCCGAAATTCAAATTGCAATGCTCAAGGCAATAAAATAAAAATGAACATAAACTAATAGATGGTGTAGCATTAAACCTACCTAACAAACTGCTTTCAAAAGGTACTCAAAGTAATATGAAACTTGTAATAAGTCTAACTAGAATCCTCCAATATACCATTCAACGAAATCAAAATAATGAAAACGAACTTCAGTAATGTAGATTCGGTTTTCATTTAAAATTGCAAACATATTTAAGTATTGAACTGCTTTTTTTTTTTTTTTGGTCATAAAGTATTGAACTGCTACTTTGATTGGAGGGGGCATTTCAGATAACAACAGAAGATAAAAATAACAAAAGATAGTGATTCCACAAACACAATTCTCCAAAAGTTTGATTGATTTGATATTTCATCTATAAATTTTGACACAATTATAGAATTATAGTCAAAAAATGATGACACCCTTTTTATTGGTGCAATAGTAAGATAAGGTTGTTCTGATATTGACTTGACAAATACCATCCACTGCAACCAGAAGTAGTTAAAGAAAAGCACTGCTCAGCTAAGCTAACAAAACACATTATAAAAAAAAGGAAAAAAAAAAAAAGGTTCTCTACCCAAAAACAATAATAGCCGTAGCAAGTACAGGAAGACATAAAAAAAAATAATAATAAGAAAAAAAAAACATGTCGTTTAAAAGGGTAAAAATAATTCACTTCAAAAGCCGTATCAAATTGCTCGCAAGGCACTGCTTCGCAGTTTGGATAGGCCTTCTGAGCAGCTGACTCGCTGTACGCGCCACGAACTCCCTTTTTGACATAATTTCCAAAAAAAAAAATAAAAAAACCAATCAATTAACGAAATTTCCAATCGAATGAATTGAATTGAAAAATCCTGCAAATTAATTACCTGATAAGCAACGCGAAGACGAGAGCCATCAGAGACTGAATTAGAGAAATGAGAAGAAGCTGATAAAGGCCCTAAAAACAACAAAAGTCCATTTTTTTAATAAAAAAGAAAAAAAAAAGGTAGTAAAATTCATTGATTTATTCAGTACTGCCTGCTGATTAAACATACGAGGAAGTGCGTCTTTAGAAACGACGTCGTAAGGAGCACTACTAAGCAAAGGACTTTGCAGCTGCAATTCAATAGCAGAAGAATCAGCCTGAGCGCTACCGTCATTTTCTCCATGAAGACAAGACAATACAGCCGCCACATCACGACGCCGTTTAACCAAAACCGGCGTCGTCGGCAATAATTTATACCTGATGTTTTGCACAGGAGGAGACGACGGAATTTGATTAGAAGGAGGATAAGGCTTCAACGGAGTAGTAAGTAGCGATCGTGTCAAAGAAGAAGCGGCGGCCATTTCTGGATATGTTCAGTAGCTTATCGTTGTATTGATAATTAATAATAAAGGTAAAGTTTTGCTGTGTGCGTGTGAATGCAATTAGCTGTAGAAGAAGAGATGAAGGAGACGATGACGGAAATGGCGACGAATTTCAATGGTGATTTTTTATGTTTGTAGAGACTGAGATGGTGATGAAGAAGAAGAAGACGACGACGGCGAAGAAAAGAGAATTTCTTGATTTATGCGTTTGTTTGTATTCACATGATGACATGTTTTTTCTTTGGGTTTTGAAGAAGGGAAGTTGGTGGGTGCGTACGGTTTTTTTTTTTTTTTTTTTTTTTTACCGGTTGTAGCGATTTGGCCCTTGAACTTAGCAGATATGGACAATTCACTCCAGAATTAACTTTTTTTTTCAATCATTGATAAATTCAATAAGGATTTATTTGGTCTATTGAAATTATTCAAAAGTTTAATATCCTTGTTACTTTCTCATTAATTTAAAAAATAATAATAATATGAGAATTGTTGTAGCATTAAAATTGAATTGCTTAGTTTGTTATAGAGCTAAACTTGAAATACCAAATTACCTTTACTTTATTTTAGTAGTATTTAATTAGAAGAAAAATATTTTATAGTAGAATGATTTTAAGAGAATTTAGAAAGAGTTTGGAGA
>CATIWK010435688.1:0-10275 GCA_949634005.1 Mallotus japonicus
GTTTTTTGGTTATTATAAGGGGGAGATGTATATATATATATATATATATAAAATAGAAGTGGAGCCAAAAGACTTTTCAAAGGTCCACCAGAAGTGGAGCAAAGACTCCAAAGACTATTCAAACGTTGCATGAATATGGGATAAGGTCTGATCCCAGAAGTAACCTTAATAGCTTGCAAGCTCCAATAAATTCAATTAAATTAAATTACGCACACCATTTATATTTTGTGGAAAATATTTCATTTTCTATGGAATGGTGGACCTGTCGATATGGAAAAAATTGCACCCTCTATCTCTATAAATAGCTATGAGCAAATTAGTTGAGAACGAAGCAATTTATAAAGATGGCGAGCTCCTCTTTAGCTGGTATCACCCCTTCCCTACTCTCTGTGTTTTTGCTCTTTGGGCTGCTGATGGCTTGCCTAGATACAACAGGTATACTATTCTCACTTCCCAAACCAAAAATTCCAATACGCTTACTATACATATTTTATTAAGTAAATTCTAACCAAAATTTGAATAAATTTTTGTCCATTTCAAATGTATGGTATCGTAGTGTCAACTCTTATTTAGTAAATTCTAACAAAGTTCTATTCAATTTTTGTTTCGATAAATTTTTGTCTATTTCAGATTTTTTTTAACTAAATATCAATTAATTAAACCAACCTAAATTGACTGTATTTTTTTTTAAATAAAAATAGATTTTAACTAAAGTTTCAGCATATTACATCAGGATATATAAATAATATAACATGGATATATAGAATTTTTGCGACTAAATAGTAATTTGTGTTGAATATTCGTGCAGATGCTCAAATAGGCGTTTGCTATGGAATGCTTGGTAATAACTTGCCACCACCACCAGAAGTCATAGCTCTTTACAAACAAAACAATATCCGTCGAATGCGACTCTATGATCCAAATCAAAATGCTCTCCAAGCCCTCAGAGATTCCAACATTGAGGTTATTCTTGGCCTTCCCAACGATGATCTCCAAAGAATTGCTTCTAATCAAGCCGAAGCAAACACATGGGTGCAGAATAATGTCCGAAACTTTGCCGGCAACGTCAGGTTTCGATACATTGCAGTTGGAAATGAGGTCAAGCCAACGGACTCATTTGCACAGTTTCTCGTCCCTGCCATGCAAAATATTCGCAATGCTCTCAACTCTGCTGGTCTTGGAAGTATCAAGGTCTCCACTGCTATTGATACTGGGGTCCTTGCAGAGTCTTCTCCTCCTTCGAAAGGCTCTTTCAAACAAGAATATAGAGCAATTCTTGATCCTACGATTCGGTTTCTAGTGGACAACCAGTCCCCATTACTAGTTAACTTGTACCCTTACTTCAGTTACAGGGACAACACCAAAGACATTCGTCTTGATTATGCCCTTTTCACAGCTCCACCAGCACTAGTCTCCGACCCGCCACTTAGTTATCAGAATCTGTTTGATGCTATACTTGATGCTGTTTATGCTGCACTGGAGAAATCTAGTGGTGGCTCTTTGGAGATTGTAGTATCAGAGAGCGGTTGGCCTACAGCAGGAGGGGAAGGAACCTCAGTTGATAATGCAAGAACTTACAACAACAACTTGATTCAGCATGTCAAAAGAGGGACCCCAAAGAAGCCTGGAAAAGCTATAGAAACTTACATTTTTGCAATGTTTGATGAAAGTAACAAAAGCCCAGAATTAGAAAAGCATTTTGGTCTCTTTTTACCAAACAAACAGCCCAAGTACCAAGTTAATTTCAATTAAAGTTGCCCCAGCTAGTTAAGTGCAATTTATGTGATCCCTATGTTGAGATCTGGTTACCAAATAAAGCTTTTGAGATCCCCTCAATAGATGGGGCAAAGCTCTTTGTATAATCATAAATGATAACGCAATCAATAAGATTATACATTATTGCTATTCTATATTATTGCAATCAATCTTATAATCAATAAGATTAGACACACATACATCATTCATTAGCACAGTTCTACAATTTTTTTGTCAACAAACAATTTTGTCATAGTTTTGCAAGATATCTCCCTTAGAGGGTCAAATGCATGCAATGGTACTGAACTTTGACTTATTTCAAATTGGTTATCAAATTTTAATTTGTATCTTTTTAGATACCAAATCTCTATTTAGTTTCACTATAGTCACATACAAAATTTTTGGTCCCTAAAATTAATCTGAATTAAAATTTCAACCCAGAACAAAAGATATTTTACAAATAAGTCTATATTGCTGTATACAAATAGAAAATTAAGGGAAATTTGGAAAATATCTTAAGAAGAAAACACCTTACCAAAAGTCCTAAATGCAATGTTCCTAATAGATATTTGAAAATGAAGGAAAATAACTAATAAGGTCAAAGGATGAGCTCCTAAGATACTAAAGTCCTAAATCCAATATTCCTCGTGGATATTTGAAAATTCTTTTAGTAGCATTCAAATGTAACTCTTTAGGACAAGATTAAAATCTAACACATAAGCATACAACATACATTATATCGAGTCTACTAGTGGTAAGATAAATAATGGATCCGATGATACCTCCATATCGTTTTATCAATCGACTTGCCATTTTCATCTTTAGAAAGCTTAGAGGCAATGCTCATTGGAGTCTTAATAGCTTTGTCTCCATCCATTCCAAACCTCTTAAAAATGTCTCTTGTAAACATTATTTGATTTGCAACCCAAAGAAGAATTTGTGTTCTCCCATTATGCTCATCTCAAATTCAAATTGCATCAACTTAGAAAATTTCTCATACAAGCAATGATTAGTAGCACCAAATATTATATTATCAACATCAATTTGAACAATCAATAAATCATCATTAGACCTTTTTATGAAAAGGGTTATATCAACCTTTACAACATTCCTTTTTTTAAAAGGAAAGTTGTTTAACCTTTCATTCATACCAAGCTCTTGGAGCTTGTTTCAATCCATATAGTATCTTGGTCAATTTGAAGACGTGATTAGGAAATTTATAACTTTCAAATTCCATTGGTTGTTTAACATAAACCTCCTATTAAATGTAACCATTCAAAGAAAGTACTTTTGACATCCATTTGATACAATGTAAAGTTCATATAAGAAGCAAAAATATGTAATATACTAAACGTCTCTAACCTTACAACTGGAGCAAATGTGTCATCATAATCAATGCCTTTTTCTTGATTATAACCTTCGACCACTAGTTTAACTTAATTCCCAGTAATGACACCTTGTTCATTTAACTTGTTCGTATAAACCCACTTGGTGCCAATAGGGGTGTAACCGAGCTGAACAGTTCGTGATTCGTTCAAAACTTAGCTCGAAAAAAGCTCGTTTGAGTTCGTTTGTTAAACTAAATGAGCTAAGCCCAAACTCCATTTTGAGGCTCATAAGCTAAACGAGTCGAGCCCGAGCCTCCTTATGTTCGACTTGTTTAAGTTAGCGAACAGACTAGTTCATAGGCCTTTGAGCCAACTCGCGAACAGGCTCATGAACAGGCTCGCAAACAAGCTCATATACTAACTTGTTAATTTAAATATTAGTATTAGGTGGTATTATTAAATAAAAATATTCATAATAATAATTATATATTTTTTATGTGAATTAATATTAATATAAAGTATAGCATTAAGTAAGTATAATATAATACAATTAAAGTTTTTCATTTTAGTAAAAAAATTATATTTGTAATAAAATTATTAAATTTTATAATAAAAATTAGATATTAATAATAAAATTATACAAATTTTGTATAAATTAATATTAATATTAAAATTTCCATTAAGTAAATGTAATTTAAATTATTAAGCATTAATATTAATTAAATATAGTTTTAATTTGAAAATAAATTTGTAGTTTTGAAGTAAATTAGTATTAGTATTAAGGGTGCATTCTACCATAACTTTTGGTTTTAACAAAGTAAATATACTTTGTTTTTTTTTTTTTGAGAATAAAAGATTCATTCCACGAAGAGAAAGAACACACGGCTAGAAACCAACTAGCAAACAGAGAGCACAAAATTAGGGCTAGAGAAACCAGAGGCCCAGCCAAACAAGATTGCAATACTAAGCAATCACTAGAAACAGAGCCCACTGAAGGCCTGGAAAAAACTAAACAAAAAACAAGAAAAAAGGAAGCCAGCAAACTTATAGTTGTAACACATCTTTCAGTAATAGTTCTATTAGATTGGGAGGATAGTAGTTGCTAATGATTCCTTGCTGAAGCTGCTCCGCATGATTAGCAACCCAATGAGCAACCTTGTTAGCCTCTCTTCTCACATGACTAACTGTCACTTGAAGCCTATTCAATTCTGATCGACAACTAACCAATATATCCTCAACAATGGTCGCATATTCCCATTTACAATTCGTTATCCCAGTCCTTAGAGCTACTGCTAATGCTTCCACACATTCAAGAGCATCTTATTCAATTTTGGCCTGTTTTATGTCGTGATTTTTAACAAAGAAACAAGATAAACGAAGGGGTTCCATCTCAGCAACTCCAGACGAAGCACATTTCAACTGTCTAGCTACCGCAACCTGAATCTCACCCTTGTGATCACGACAAACAAAAGCAACTTTTTTGGTTTTGTTGTGGCTAATAAAGCTCACATCACAGTTCAGTTTTACACAACCTTGATTGGGCTTAATCCAATGATCACCTACTCGATGAATATTGGCTTGACTATTATGTTGCTTAGTGTTATTGGAAATCCATTCATTCCATTGATCCGAAGCCTTGGAGACCACAGTTCTCGAATCAAAAGATTTCCTATTGAAGATTTGATCATTTTGGTTTTTCCAAATTTGCCAGCAAATTATAACAGCTAACTCAAGTCTGAAATCAGTTTCATCAACTTTTAGTATGTTCATGTATTCCTTCCACCATGTCTGAAAATTCAGATCTCTATTCCATTGGAACCTGCTATAGAGAGAGGATCCAAACCAAACCCGAGAAGCTTTTGGACAAAGAAACAAGGCGTGTTCAATTGTTTCATCCATTAATCCACAAATTGGGTATTTCGCCTCTTCTTGACAGCCTCTCACAACCAGCTGATCCCTCGTAGCCACAACATTACACAGACATCGCCATATAAAAATTTTATTTTATGAGGAACATTTAACTTCCATATGGCTAACCACTCTTTCTTCTGGATAATAGTTCCTCTATATTGGTTACTCATGATTCCACCTGAGGAGCAGTTGTTTTTTAGGAAATGGTATCCTGTTCTAACCGAATAGCTTCCTCTGCTATCATAATGCCAAATAAGCTTGTCTTTGCTGCTCCCTCCTATGATAGGGATTTGTTGGATAGCTGCAACTTCATGAGGAGAAAACAATTGAGAAAGCAAATCCTCTCTCCAAGATCTACCTGATGGGTCAATTAAATCTTTCACCATATGAATAGAAGGAACAACATAACTGCTTTGCTGGACTTTAAAATCAGGAAGGCTGGGGACCCATCTGTCATCCCATATCCTGGTTTGTTGACCAGATCGGATGTTCCAATGACAACCTTTCTTAATAACTTCTCTACCCTCTAATAAGCTGCTCCAAAGCCAGGATGGCCGAAAGCCCCTCTTAGCATCCATAAAAGTAGAATGGGGATAATAGATGCTTCTTAATAATTTAGTGCTGAGCAGGTTAGGATTATTGAGTATACGCCAACTCTGTTTAGCTAGAAGAGCCTGATTGAAAAGTTCAAGTTTGCGAAAACCCAGGCCTCCAAGCTCTTTGCTATCAGTAAGCTTCTTCCAAGAAATCCAATTTGTCTTCCTCTTTTCCACATCCTAGGACCACCAAAAGTTGTGGAACATCAGTTCAAGTCTCTTGACTACAGACGATGGAAGCTTAAACACAGACATGACATATGACGGAATGGCCTGAAGGACTGCCTTAACCATAACCTGCTTCCCAGCCAAAGATAAAGAATTGGCCTTCCATCTTTGCGCCTTCATAAGCACTTTAGCATATATAGTGTCACAAAGACTTACTTTTGATCATCCCCATATAAAAGGAACCCCAAGATACATGTTTAGGGTTCGATCTTCCTTATAGCTCAGCTGATCACAGATTTGTCTACGAATCTCAAACGGGGTGTTAGCACTAAACAAGATGCCTGACTTGATTAAGCTAACTTTTTGGCCAGATGCACGACAATAAGAATTTAGCACTTCTTGGATCTTTTTGGCTTCCACTAGACTAGCCTGTCCAAAGAGAATTGTATCGTCTGCAAACTGGACATGAGTCAGAGTGGGGCTTCTATGTTTAATTCTATATCCCTTTAGTGTTTGGCTTTCCACTCTCTGTACTAACAAATGGGACAAAATGTTAGAGCATAAAATAAATATATAAGGTGAAAGGGGATCACCTTGTCTGATGCCATGGGTTAGACTAAAATAAGATTGAGCACTTCCATTCAGAACTACAACATAGCTCACTGTTCGGATGCATTCTATAATCAGCTGAGTCCATTTCTAAGCAAAACCCATTTGTAGCATCACCCTTTCGATGAATTCCCAATCTAGTCTGTCATAAGCCTTCTCCATGTCGAGCTTGATCGCCATACTGAATTCCCTAGTGTTATGTTTAATCTTCAAGCCATGGAAAGCCTCATGTGTCACCATGATATTATCGACTATACTTCTATTGGGAATAAAAGCCAATTGAAAAGGGGATAGATATTAATTTATCCAACCAGGGCCTTAATCTATTCGCCATCAGCTTAGCTATAATTTTATAGCTAAAATTACAACAACTGATTGGCCGAAAATCTGGAAATTTCTCAGGATGCTGCAGTTTGGGGACTGGAGCTATATGGGTTCTGTTGAGCTCTTTTGGAAGCTTTCCAGAAATAATAAAAAAAATTTCACCAAATTAACCACATCCCTCTTAACAATCTCCCAATATTCTTGGTAAAATACCCCTGGGAAGCCATCTGGGCTAGGGGTTTTAAGCTTGCCCAGTTGGAATACTGCCATTTTAACTTCATGCTCCGAGATATCCTTGAGCAAACTTTGATTCATTTCTGAAGTTACACTAGGCGCTATACAGTTAACCACTCTATGAGCAATAACAGATGGGTCCTTCAGGTACAACTTGAGATAGAAATTGAATGCTTCTTTGTTTATTGCCCTTTCTGACCGAATCCAAGTACCCTCCTCATTTTTAATCTTGACAATTCTGTTACGTTGTCTCTTTTAAATGGAAGAAATATGGAAGAAGTGAGAGTTTCTATCCCCTTTCGTAAGCCAATTAATTCTGGAACGAGCTGAGCCAGTGCATCTCTTCTTATTTGCACAACTCATTCATTTCCTTTTTAAGTTGAATTTCCTCCGTTTTATCCTCATGAGTCATGCAGCCTTCGTTTAACTCTTTGATCCTAGCTTTCAAACTTTCAATACGCTATTTTGGATTTTTGAATTTGTTTTTACTCCAAGATCGCATCTCATTTGCACAAGTAATAAGTTTACAGGCGATGCTCCCACTCTCGTCTCGCTCCCAAGCCTTATGAACAATCTGTTTACATGCTTTATCCCTCTGCCAATTCATCTCATACTTGAAAGTACTCTTGATTCTCCCTTTACATTTTTGTAATTGAATCACAATCGGCCTATGGGCTGACGCACCAAAGCATTCATGAGTAACAAAAGCATCTGGAAAATTAAGTCTCCAATCCGCTGTTGCTAAGGCATGATCCAATCTCTCCATAATGCGGTCATAGCCCTGCTGTCTGTTGTGCCAGGTGAATCTTGGTCCCTTGAAATTAATTTCCAACAATCCCAAATTATCCATAGGCTTCCCAAGCTTCATTGCCTTATGCCAATTAAATTTGTTCCCACCAATTTTGTCCTTAGGATCCAAACAACAGTTAAAATCACCTGCAATAAGCCAAGGAGAACTAGTAGGCAATCGCAAACCTACAACTTCCCCATAAACCAAATCCCTTTCTCTTCTGTCTGAAGGACCGTAGAAGCCGGTGAAGTGCCAAGTAAATCCTGTATCAATAGTAACATCAATGTAATACCTTGTCTTTTTTTGAACTTGGACAGACCACTCCTTATTCCACCATAGTGCCAAGCCACCAGATCGGCCAATAGGAGGGACGTATTCACCATGATCGAAGCGAAATTGGGTGCGAAGAGTTTCCAATCTCTGATCTCCTTGCTTAGTTTCAATTAGAAACACCATTTAGGGACAATGAAACTTTATTAGATCCCGCAGTGATTTCTCAGTCATCTTACTGCCAATACCTTGGCAATTCCACACCAGTAATCTTATAGGAAAGATCTGAAGGAGCTCTGCCACAGGGATGGTAAGACGCAGATCTGGTTCAGAGAAGAGGATTGATGGTTGGAGCTTATACGCGGACCAGAGAAGAGAGAACAAAACCACAGAAGGACAAGAAGAGTGAAAATCTACCGGATCGAACTCCGGAGACACTAAAACCAGACGAGAACACCGGAAATGGAACAAGAAGCCCTGTAGAGGGCTACAGGAAAAAACTCTTCTAGAGAGCTTTACTAGATCAATGATTCTTTTTTTATTATTTTTTTACTTCAATTAGTTTTGCTTGAGGCTTTTTCTTTTTCCTTTGTTTTTTTAACCATTAAATTTTATAGGGGATTAAATATGTACCTTTAGAAGTTTACTTTCATCTTTCAAAAGCTACTGGTTAAAACAATTTTCAAAAAAGAAAAAAAAAACAGCTATCGTCCTTACCAAGAAGAAAAAACCCTAAACCCTTTTTTTAATGGCAGAAAAAAGCTTTTTTTTTTTTTTGCTTCAAATGAATATTTAAAGAAAAACATGAACATTATGTAATTAAATCCTAAAAAGTTATATGTTTGTGCGAAAAATCAATTTTATGAAAACTTTATAGCTTTATAAAATTTCATATTTTATCATATATTTTATGTGGAATATGGCATTCATTTTTTTTATTAATCTATTTTACAAAAAACCATTATTTTACAAAAAGATAATGATATTTCAAAAAAATTATATTTGTATTATAATTCTTGTATAAAATAACGGCAATTTATCTTATTACAAAACAAATAACCTACGTGTGCATTAATTTCATTAAAAAATTCATGAAATGAAATAGGATTTATATAAAATTAAATTTTATATTGATTGTTAGAAATATTTTTTGTCACGACCCAAACCGAAGGTACATGACCGACATTAGGGAATGAGGATACATAAAGTAACCGAAACCCATAGTAAGCCTTAAATTTTTTTTTCGCGAAATAAAAACAATACACTTAACAATAAAACCATAATAAATGCACAATATCAAATACATAAAACAATATTTTTCAAATACAACAACATCTCAAGTCAAGTAAAATCAGAATACCGATAATACATGTTCCTTAATTAACTACTGCAGTATCTAGAATTCAATTATACAATACATATTTCAATTCAACATACATAGTGCAGCCGGTGAAGAACGAACCCGGCGTAAATGGGGAACACTAGAAAGTTGACTCTGAGGTCCTGAAAAAAATAGGTTAAGGGGAATCAGACCTCACTGAGTGAATCAACTTTATGAAATGCATGCTGGTTTGAAAACATTTATTAAAACCCCTTGTAAGATAAAATAAGTTAAAATAAATATACATGTAGATATTAAAAATTATTTACTTTCACAATCCTTTTTTTTGTATGAAAATCCTTTTTAAAACTCGTCGTTTGCTGAAACATAAAATCTTCTTATGAAATCATATAAATCATATAAATTTATTAATCATATAAATCATATAAATTTATTCTTTAGTAGAAAATGTGGTAGAAAACCTAAACCCTCAAATTCTAATAGCCATTTGGCTCACTTAGTCCAATTGACTGTTGGTCCTAGAGAGCAAGCTCGACCAGGGTCCAGCCACAGTCTGTCTCTTATTCCAAATGTTTACTAGTGCCTAGAGAGCATGCTCGACCAAGGTCCAACCAGAAACATACCTTTGCCCAGAGAGCAAGTTCTACCAGGGTTCAATCACAATCATTTATCTACCCAGAGAACAAAGCTCGACCAGGGTTCACATTTCACAATATAGCCGGCAGTTAAATTCAAATCTTACTGGTGCGCACGCAGTCCTGGTGACACCCACCAAGTAGCACGTTCTACAATTTTCTCCAAATCATTTAAATCGTAAAATAATAAAATAGATAAATAAATAAATGAATAAATGATTAATTAAATAAATAAAGCAGAAAGAAATAAATTCTATTAAAGCATTCTTTCAATTACTATTCATAATAAATAAAGAAATGTTCATGCATAGGA
>CATIWK010435733.1:0-14715 GCA_949634005.1 Mallotus japonicus
TAACTTGAATCTGGAACCTCCGAGTCCTGTATGTCAAGCAACCAATAAAGAGGCAAGGTGAGAGGTGGGGTCTCCCCCACAAACCCTCCGATGCCTAAGTCAAGATAGGTTGAGAGAGAATTTAGAGAGAGAAAGAGAGCTAAGAGAATAGAGTAGAATCAAATGAATAATATGAGAGAAGGTAAGGACTATTTATAGAGAATGAGATACTCAAACCTGAGAGGAGAATGACTCCTTCTCCTAGTAGAATATGTTTCTTATTTGCTTAATTACTTCCTGATCCGGGAGTCTTCCTAATGAGGGACTCCTTTTCCTCTTTGGATTTGGTCTCCTTGTGCTGCAAGTCACTATTATTTAGGAAGATATTTATTAGTTAGAATAGGAATATACCTATGGGATATCGGTAATTATTTAAATAATTATAAATATTTAAGTTCTTTTGACAATAAATCAAAGAATATCATTTCACCAAAACCAACAATGTTGCAATCAAAAAACAAAAGCAGGAACTAATAAGGCACATCAGATTTACGGAAAGAAATGAAGAACTTACACAACTAGATTATTCTATATAACCACTCTCTAAACACTACATCTCGTTGATTGTTCTGTTGAGTATAAAACCCATAGAAGAGCATTTCCAATCTTGTATAACACTACATTGAAATCATCAACTTTTTTTGTTTTTTTTTGTCATACATAATTGGGAGAGGGGAACACTCATAAGGGTTTTAAATTTGAGATTCCACAATATCCATGAAGAAATTTGGCCATCAGACCAACACATACGTGGGCTTGAAATCATAGATTTTATGATAAAAGAAACACAAATTTCTTATTTCTCACAAAAAGTAAATAGTAGCACAAAAAATTACTCTTCTCACTCTACTCATGAAGTTTCATCTAACCGGCTTTTTTAGAGTATGTTTGGTATAAAT
The DNA here is from genome assembly GCA_949634005.1 of Mallotus japonicus. Taxonomy (NCBI): domain Eukaryota; kingdom Viridiplantae; phylum Streptophyta; class Magnoliopsida; order Malpighiales; family Euphorbiaceae; genus Mallotus; species Mallotus japonicus. The sequence goes on from CATIWK010435733.1 coordinate 939, forward strand.
GAATTCCACAAAATTTTATAGAATTCATTTGCAAATCCAAATGATATATGTTTGGTTTAAATGAATTTTGTATGGAATTCATTTGCAATTCCAAATTTTTAAATTTGTGGAATTGATTATAACTAAACTAAATTCTATCAAAATGGTTGGAATTTCCAAATGAATTACACATTTTTTAAGTCTATACTTTTAAATGACTAAAATACCCCTCCTTTCTTTTATTTTCAAAAGCATCTTTGTATTAAAATGATATATTTGACAAAAACATGGATTCAAGATTTATACCAAATACAATATAACAAAATATCTTGGAATTCATTTCAAATGAATTTTATGAATTATTCATTTAAACCAAACAAATTTCATTAATAAAAATTCATTTGCAAATAAATTTCATTTGAAATTCATTTCCAAATGAAATGAATTTTTTAAGAGTGTGTTTGGTATAAATGAATTCCACAAAATTTTATGGAATTTATTTGGAATTCCAAATATTGTGTGTTTGGTATAAATGAATAACTTATAGAATTCATTTGCAATTCCATATTTTTAAATTTGTGGAATTCATTATAACTAGATGAAATTCTAATGAAATTGTTAGAATTTGCAAATGAATTCCACAAGTTTTAAGCTTAAATTTTTAAATGACTAAAATCTCCCCATTATTTTTATTAAAAAGCTCCTCGTTAACAACTGCTCTTCTCTCCTTCGTTGATTGTTGGCTTCCTTGACTGTTAATGTTACGTTTTACCATACAACTTTATCCATTTACAATTTGTGATTTCTTTTTTTTCTTTATATATTTTTTAAATATTTCTTTATAATTCTGCATGCTAACATTTTGTCTTCTTTAATCAGTATAGGTGCACCGATGGGCCTCTATTTGAAGTGGAATATTAATTTAAAAATATAATTAAAAATAAATATTTAAAAACAAATTAAATAAATATTTTAAAAAATTAAATATTAATTTGTATGTTAAATAATTACACTTTTAATAATGTAGTATAAAATTAAAAATGAAGGTAAAAATATAATCTATTTAAAAGGGTATTTTGAAATTGTAAATGGATTCTACAACAGGTTCATTTATACCAAACACAATATAACAAAATATGAAATTAATTTCAAATGAATTCTACAAACTATTCATTTAAACAACATACTTCATTAATAAAAATTCATTTGTAAATGAATTTCATTTGGAATTCATTTCCAAACAAAATGAATTTCTTAGTAGAATTGAATCAAATAAGGGCTAAATTTTATTTAAATTACATTGAACTATCATTAGTCATTAAGATCAATTGATAAGAACTGTTTTATTTAAAAATATTTTAATTTTAAATTATAATATATACAATCTTATTAAATTAATTATTGTAAAACTTTTATCCTGGTTGTGGTTCTAATTAAATGGGTGAATAGCAATGTTTAAAAAAAAAGTTTTGAATTAATGATATGGAAGAGAACTCCTTTCTAGGGGAGTGCAAACCTTTTCGATTTGACTGAACCGAAAATTGAACCAATCCTATTCGGTTCGGTTTATAAAAGTACATGTTTTGATTTTTTGAACAGGATTGAATCGAATTGAATTTTTGGTTCGGTTTTCTATTAAAAAAATTTAGTTAACCGAATTGACCTAATTTTAATGATTTTTTTTGATTTTTAAATATTATAATAATGTAATAAAAAATTAAAAAAATTGATATTTTTAAAAAATTTTGATTGATTAGGTTAGATTTGGTTCGGTTCAATTTTACTGTTGATTTTATTCGATTCGATTTTAATTTTGGTAAATTCGATTAATTTAATTCGGTTAAAAAATACTCCAAAACCGATCGAACCGACCGAATGCACACCCAACTCCTTTCCCAAATTTAACTCTAGTGTTTGAATTTACTTGCTTTTGCAGGATGAATAAGAGGCATGTCAAACTAGTAACGAATTTTTAAAAGTTGTGAATTTCAGTTCCCCGTATATGAAAGTGCAAAAGTACCCTTTTAACAGAGATAACGCTGTGTCAAATAGACAGGTATATTCCTGTACTTTCACTAATAGGACGCCAGCCCATTTCAAAGCCTTAGATATTGATAGTTGTCAAAACAGAGATAGAGAGATTATTTTTTTTTTTTGAACTAAGATAGAGAGATATTTTTTTTTTTTTGACAAGGGGAAACTAGGGGTTAGGGTATTGGGGAGATAGAGAGATATTGATGGCAACACCTTTACTCAAACCCCACTACTAAACGCAAATAAAAAAAAAATAAAAAGAAAAAAAGACTACTAAACAGAGAAAAGCAGAGGAAAGAAGAACACAAGAAGAAAGGAGAGATTAGGGTTTCTCATCTGCCCAATCTCTCCTCGTCACAGAAAAAAAATTAATAGAAAAAGTTTGTTTCTTTTTTATAATTTTTCCTTAAAGCATTCAACATTGTAATGGCTTCTTCTTCAATTTGCATAAACGACACTCTGACCGATGATGAGCTCCGATCCGTTTTGTTAAAGCTGGAAAACGACAAGGATAAAGAGATTTTTGGGTTGGTCTGCAAGAGATGGCTTCGCTTGCAGAGCACAGAAAGGAAGAAACTTGCTGCCCGTGCTGGTCCTCACATGCTTCAAAAGATGGCTGCGAGGTTCTCTCTCTTGATTGAATTGGACCTCTCTCAGTCCATTTCTAGGTCCTTTTATCCTGGTGTTACAGATTCTGATCTTTCTGTTATTTCTGATGGCTTTAAATGCTTAAAGGTCCTCAAATTGCAGCATTGTAAAGGTAAAGTTTTGTTTTTGTTTTTTTTACCAAAGAAAAATATATGTCTAGGTGTTACTTATGCGTTATGCCCCATTTGGTAGAATTAGTGTTTATTGGTGGGGAATGTGATGTTTTTCGTCCAAGTTATTGTCTTTGACACTGATATCGGACAAAATAATTCTGAAGATTCTTAATATGCACTGCTGCATTGCTGATTTAGGCTGAGATAAAGCCAATTATTACAGTATCGGAAGAGAAATTGATTTGCTTTGTTCTTCTTTTGTGATAGCTGACCTTTCTGTAGCTATTAAAAGAGCATGAATTTGAAAGCTGAAGTGGGTTTATTATTCATCCAAGCATTTTTAACATGCCTTCTTGTTTATAGCAGTCTCCATGGTGGAACATGCCTCAATAAATATTTGATGGATTCTTCTTATTTACTTACCAGTTGAATTATATTTTATCTTTACAGGAATTACTGATAATGGAATGCGTTCAATTGGGTGTGGTCTTTCTTCCTTACAGTTTTTGGATGTGTCCTATTGCAGAAAGTTAACAGACAAGGGATTGTTAGCTGTTGCTGAGGGTTGTAGAGATCTGCGGATCTTACATCTTGCTGGCTGCAAATTTATTACGGATGAAGTGTTAAAAGCCCTTTCCAATAACTGTTCTGATCTACAAGAGCTGGGCCTGCAAGGTTGCACCAACATAACTGACTCTGGCCTCACAGAACTTGTCAGTGGGTGTAAACAGATCCAGTTCTTAGACATCAATAAATGCAACAACATTGGGGACATTGGGATTTCCAATCTCTCTAAGGCTTGTTCATCTTGTCTCAAGACACTAAAGTTGTTGGATTGCTACAAAGTTGGGGATGAATCTATATCATCCCTGGCAAAATTTTGCAATAATCTTGAAACCCTTATCATTGGTGGCTGTCGAGACATCTCTGATAAGTCTGTAAAATCTTTGGCCTCAGCATGTAAAAACAGTTTGAAGAATTTGCGCATGGATTGGTGTTTGAATATCTCTGACTCTTCAATAAGCTGCATCCTCATGGAATGCAAAAGTCTAGAGGCTCTTGACATTGGATGCTGTGAGGAGGTAACAGATGCTGCTTTTCAAGTTTTAGGAACAGTGGAAACTAAATTGAGTTTGAAGGTTTTGAAGATCAGTAACTGTTCGAAAATAACAGTGATTGCAATAGGCATGCTTTTAAAGAAGTGCAGTGCTTTAGAATACCTTGATGTGAGGTCCTGCCCACTTGTTACGAAGTCATTTTGTGATGAGGCTGGTTTGCAGTTTCCTGAATATTGTAAAGTAAATTATACAGGAAGCTTAAATGAGCCAGATGTTCTAATTTGAGACCTTATATTCGAAAGATTGAAATTTTGGAAAATTCTATCTGTAGAAACTCCTAAGTAAACCATTCCTGTGCAAGTATCAGAATGAACAAGGATTTTGCTAGCAAGTCTTCTTCTCCTATTCTTGTAGGCACAAATGCATCTGACATGGTTTAGAATAATGTTTAGCTTTTTTATGTATTCATCACCTATGATGTTTATGCATGTCTTGCTTGTAAATTGTTTATTCCGTTGGTTTGCATATTTTATTTTATTTGTTGTTTTTCCTTTGTGCTTGCAGCCATGGAATGTTGTAAGATGTTGGTTGTTCGGTTATAATTTATAGTAATGATGATGATGACGATGATAATAATAGTAGTAATAATAATATCATATTCATGATTCCCCCCACCTCTCTCTTTTTCCTTATTCTTCGTATAGAAGATTTGTTTGCTTTTCAGTGGATGTATTATGAGGGTGGGTGTTGTACGTAAGGGTTTTTAACTGATAAGCCATGTTCTTCTGCTATTTTTTCTTTTTTAATTTGCTTTTCATCAGATAAATCAAAAGAAGCCAACTTTAGGATTCGTCTGACTGCTAATGAGGAGATATTTATTGTAAACCATTTTATTTGCTAGGGGAATTTGTGGTGTCAGCCAAGCCAATCGAGCAATATTAAGCCAATGAAACAAGACATGCATTCAAGGACTTTAAATTCTGACTTGTATTTCCCTGGTTCCACCATTGCATCTCATATAGGAGGTAGTTTGGGATTCCATAATTTACAGGAACGATGATAGAATCTGTGGGTCCTTATGTTGGAGTTTTAGTAGATAGATTCCTATTAGTGTTGATGCCTACCATGTGAAGGAATGGACAGGAAGTCGTGGTCGGTTACTGATTGTAGTCACGAATAATTGAATAGAGATTTTGAACCATTTTGCTTAAAAAGTCTCATGTACGCTTCATAATTTAGTGGGTTGCTAGGAATTGGTGGTTCGAAAGCATGTTACTTTCTGTAACCAAATCAACAAACGTACTTTACACCATTTATATGTTTTGATGTTTACTTGGGAACCCGATAGCCCAGCTGCACCAATGGTCCCTCCCATTGAGGCTGCAATCAGTTCAGAGGTTAAACTTGTGAAGCAGCTCAGAAGTTGCAATCAGCAGACTCGCTAAACTTACCTAATAACCCAAAGTGCTAGTGGAATTTAATCTACTTTCACTAAGGAAAGTTAACATAATATCACATTTTTAGCTTGTTTATTAAGGTTTCCAGCTGGCTGCAGATAGTGAAATTTAATCTAATTATATTAATGAAATGTTAAAAGTTGAAAAATTAGGGAAACATATTTCTCATCAATAAACATTTAGCTGTACATTTTGGAGGTCAACTACTGTTGTTGACATGTTGTGAAGCTAGCTATATATTAGTTACACTTCGATTTGATGAAGAGAAGGAATAGAAGGGGTAAGTAAACATCGGGTTCAAAGCATATAGGGGTGACTTGTAGTTGCAGTCGTCCAAGCTTGAGAAAGACACTTGAAAGCTTTCTGATAATTTAAGAAACCCATAAACCAGAAATCAAAATCATCAAGAGTCACTATTTCTATGAACTTTTGTGATGGCTTCTTCGCATTTTCGCTTTGGTTTGCACTCTTTATCTTTGTTAGTGGGATCACGACCTACATGAGGTTGATAGATATTGTTTATTCAGTATATGATCAAGTGGAATTAGGCAAGAAATGAAAAAAGCGGGAGAGGAAATAAAAATTACCTTGTAATGGATTCTGACAATTTTTCCTTCTGGAGAAGACAATTTGATTGATCTCTCGCTGCAGAAGGCAATCTTGTCACTCGAGATAAAGAGAAGTCCTGCAATAGGACCAGCTGTTGTTGACAGGTAGCACTGGCAAGCCTTCAACAATCGTTCTCCTTCTCTAACACTAAACAACTGCCTAAAAATTTTCTTCACTCCTCCAACTTGAAGAATTCTTGCTCCCAGGCTCAACTTCCCCTTCAGAGTATCAGTGATTTTTGTCCCCAGTTTCACTGCAATAATTACAAGAAAATGAATGAATTGAGCTGTGATCATTTTGTTCGTTGTTTGATGATATCTTAATCCTCAAGGAAACTGCGTCCAACTTACCATGCTCGCGGATTCCATGTGCAAATTTGTCAGCTTTTTTCCCTAACTTGTTCATCCTTTTAAACAGTGAATCTATTTTATCTGCAAGAATCGATCAGAGGGTGATTAGTAAAAACACATTAAATTTCAGTACAGAGAGGTATGGGGGTGTGATTGTGAAGGAGAGATGTATACCTTGCTTCACCGCAAGAGACTTATTGGCAGGAGTTGGAACATAGCATTGGGTAGTATTTTCAAGCAGAAGTCTAGGCATTCTCTGCACTTTGTTTGCTGCTGAGGTGATTGGAATTCCAATAACTTGTTCTTGAACTGAATTCTTCATATTTGTTTAACAAGATATATAGTGTTGTGTTGTAATTTCAGAATATGGTTTGCTGCGAAAGAGAGTGAGAGGTATGGTGCTTGGGGTTGAGGATGAGGCATTGCAATGTGCAAGTATATATAATATAAAAGCAGGCGTGTGGTTGGTGAATCTCAACTTTTTCATCGCATGAGCATGACTCATCAATGGCTCATCCACAATTGTAAAGGCAAGCTCATTATCTCAACATGATATAGATATATATTTTTTAAGGAAAGATTTAGAACAAAAGTTGACATCTTTGCTTGCTTTTAAGAAAAGTAATTGTAGGCCCAACTCTTCCAATTGCCAATTAATTTTCCAAATCTCACCACAAGTTTCCTAAATTCTGAAATTATTTCATATTACAAACAAATTAGATATATTTATATATTTTACAATGTATCATCATGGCCCCAAATTTCTCTGATATTATGTATGCTATGGAAACAAAATGAGATCATTCTGTCAAATTAAATGTTAGCTGCAGCAGACAGTAAAAGATCATCTTCCCAACCCAAGAAAATCTCTGGAAAATTATGTACATCATCTTCTTCAACTTCAGTGAATGGGACCCAGAACACAAAAACAAGAAAAGGGAGAAAATTTCGTGATTAGTTGAGACAATTTTATTTTGGTAGTCAAGTAATCAAAACAAACGCCACAATTGTAATTGGCTAATATTGCTTAATTAATTTGTTTTGATGTTTTCTTTTAGATGCTGAGTGTGTAAGGGTGTGTCAAGAAAGCCTTTTGAGCTGGCAAATTAGCTTTCTGATGGCAGCCTTTCTCTTTGATCAACTTCTATTAAAGAAAAAGAAACCACATGAAATTGGAAGAGCATGTCATGTCAGGTGTTGGATCCATGAAATTGCAGTTAGATTTCATCAAACTACCAAAATAGATGGCTACTTTTCCTTTAGATTGTAAAAGTCCATTAAGATTAATTAATGGAGTTAAGAAAAAGAAACAACAGCACATGCAGTCAATTTGCATGCTGAAATATAAATACATCAGAATAGAAATAATTGGACAAAATCCCTTTTGCTGATGAGGATTGACATCTGCATTGATCCATTCTTTTTTCTTTTAATTATTTACTTATATATATATCTTGATGCTGAGGTGGGAATGACCCTGCACTGCCACTCCACCAATTCATTTCTCCTTTTGCCCATCTAACCATTCAACCATCAACTTCTATATATAAATTTTATATATAGAATACCAAGGAAATAAAATTCAGAATAAATCTTCAATGTTTAGCTGTTTGGGGAAATTGCCATATCATATATGCATCACCCTCATTTCCCACATGTTCTCAAACAATTATAATAGTTTACTGCTTTTAGTTCATTTACCGGAATCAGTACTGGAATGAAAATAAAAATTTTAACAAAATTTTTGGTTTCTTTAAATATTATTTATATATTAAATAGTTATTTTTATTAATTTATATATTTTATTTCATTGTTTCAAAAAGTATACGATATTATTAATAATATATGAAAATATTTAAATATTTGACCAATTTATAATTAATTTGATTTAATTCCATGAAAATATAAAAAAATTATTAAAAAATGGGTGATTCCCATTGTTTTAGAAATCAATTTTCATTTCCATACAAAATTTTAATTCACCAAATATTAGAAATTGAAATCACTATTTTTATTATCTCTTATATCTTACATACATTTTATATAGGAGATCCATATATATGTCAACAACTATTTTGATATTGAAAAAGAAAACGTGGAAAGACATGAAATTGAATTATTATCATAATATAAAAAAATCAACTTTGACGGATTGAAAATTTAATTTAATTTAGATTATGTTAAAAAGCCACCCATATTTCAATCTCAATCTTGCTTGCATTAGTCCAGTATTCCATTGAATCAAAGTCAAGAAAGACAGTGAAGAAAATGGCAGACATTTATCATGAAATCTGAGATAATCATAGGCTAATCCATAACAACGACCTCATTCATTTCAAAATCATTACAAACAAAGCAACAACTTCTAGATAAAAATATATATTTGATGGCTCTTAGACCCCAAGCACCACCTATCTGTAAAATATAAAAATAAAAAAAATGATTGCAATAAAAATTAAGTTGGCATATGGATAATATGTGCAACTTAAAAAAAAAAAAAAAAACTAGTTTTATATTTTAATAAACGTGAATTTTTTGTCACCACACCTTAATTATTACTTTCCCTCAACATCTTTATAAATTTAGCCTCACGCATGCAGCAATCTAAGATCACTTCTACTTCTGAAAGTTGAAGTCCAGAAGCTCCTAACATGCTATCAATGCGTGACCTAGTCAGAAAACTAAAGTCACAAGCATCCATAGCATCCAACTCTGCAATACAAAACCAACTGATCCAGTTATTTATAACCATGCATTATGAACCAACCATTCCACTATGTCATTAGGCATAAGGTCAGGATCAGAATTCTGCAAGACAATGACCATATACAATCAGATGTTTCTTTTTGACATCGATCAGAATAGATGTTGAAGCAGAATTTAAACAGCTCTTGTGTGAATAATTAATTAATTAATGTTGCTGGGAGTTGATTTAGGGAGCATGTATATAAATATGTAGAAAAACTAGGCCTACAAGCAAATGTGCACAAGTGCTAGGTGAAGATAAAATTTCAAAATCCTACTCCAAAACTATTATTTTCATCTTCTTTGATTTCCATTAATAAACCTCAATAACTATAATGAGTAATTTCCTAGCATCAGTATGTTTTTTTTATTCTTTATATTGCGAATTTGGTGTTGCTATTCGGAGGTCATCGATAATAATAGTACGAAATTTACCTTCTTTTGTCATTAAATCTAAAATAATCTTCATCCTCAGATATCTCGCCTGAAATTAAGAGCAAGCAAAAGAAGAAGGAATTAAATTAAAGCAAAACAGTTGCAGTTCTTAAAGCAAGAAACTATGTACTAATAGCAAGAAAAATCACTCAATATTCTTGTAAATATAATGAAAAAAAAAAGCGAGAAAGTAAAGAATTGACCTGGCCTTTTCTCAAACCCATAGCATAGCTTGTGGTCAGACAAACTGGTTTTGGAATGTGAAGAATTTCATCCATTCCTGAATGGAACATCGCCATTAGATAAATATCATATATATATATATATATATATAGTACTTGTAAATATTTAACCCAACAAAAGGTGATCGAGTAGTTATTACCTAAAAGCCTAGTGACAAAAGGCATGACTTCATCATAAGCTTCAAACTCATCAGGATGTTCTCTTCTTTCCAGAGATAAAACAGGGGTCTTTGTCATTGCGACACTGCACACATATGATATCTCCAATGACCAACATCAAATATGATATGCAACTTGTTAATCAATTAATAAAGCAATTAAATCTGTCATCACTACTTACGCATTAAGAGTACCAAGATCATCCATTTTAGTAAGAACAACAGCTCCATGTCGAAAACGTTTCTTAAAAGCTTGAACTTGTTCCAGCGCTGCTGATCTACCGATGCTGCTATCGAGAACATACACCACACGAGTTGGTTTCTGTGATGCATCACCAAAATACAATACATGAGATAAAAACAAAATAAATAAATAAATTACAATATACATTAATTATTATGCCTGCAAAATCGAAATATTACAATTTGATTATAAACTTTGAGCATTTCTTTGAAAAGATTGGCAGGTTCTGTGTGACAATCACTGGTATCAACAGCAATAACATTAAAACGAAGGGCTCCTTTAATGAAGGCAGTAGCTGATTCAGTAGATGATTCCATGCCATTGCTGCAGCCAAATATAATCAACCATACATATAATTGATGGGTGGTGTTAAATTGTGTTGTGGGTGTGTAAATATAAAATATAAACATATATACACACATTCCATGAATGGGAAGGTTAGCTTCCTGGGAGTAAGAAATAAGGTGATCTCGAGTACTACACTGCATTGAATCAGCGAGCGCAAGAGCAACTAGTTGCTTACGGATACCGTTTTTAATTCCAGCCGAATAGCGTGCGTATTGAGCACAAGCGGTAGTTTTTCCGGAACCTGATCACAGAACATCAGAGAACATCATATTACATAATTATTTTCTTCTTTTATTGAATTTCTTTGAATAATGTTTGTAGGGTTAATGACTGCAATATATATATATATATATATATATATACGCACCTTGTAAACCAATAAACATCACGATAAAGGGATGTGCACAGGGTAGAAACTTTCCAGTATTCAACATAAAGAATATCTCCTCGCAAATTGCCTTCAATACAAAAAACTTTCACAAATAATTAGAAAAAATACACACGCAGTCATGTTATGTTCATATATATAATATGGAATAGCCACATACCCTCTTGATGTATAGGAGCTTGTCCTTGTGTTCACCGGAAGTGAAATCTTGATCGTAGACCTTAGACTTGACGCTGGTTTTCATTTTGAGGACGAGATCGGAGTCCACATGGGAATCGAGAAGAGCCGATGCGATCTCCCCTAGGCAGAGATCCACCACTGCCTCATCGATTTCTGACGCATTGCTCATTTGCTCTACCGCCCGCCGCGCCCTCTCTCTCACCTCTGACAATGTCATTTTTTTCTTTTTTCTCTTTAGGATGATTAGGGTTTCTGAAAAGAAAAAAAGCCAACGAAATTTGCTTTAGTTTCTCTTAAGTGTTGTTGTTGTTGTTTTTTTTTAAGATTGATAACTGCTATAGATTGACAAAAATTAGCTATAGTATTAAATTAATTTTTTTTATCAATTTATTCATCAAACTTATCAAATTTTTAGTGACGCAAAGCAAGAATTTCCCCAAAAACGGTATTGTATAAAATAAACGAGGTACAGATCGTCGACTACTGCTACTAGTTGTTGAATTGTTTGTTCATTTAATGTTCACACTATGACATGAACCAAAAGCATGCATGCACGCAGTTAGCTATAGTATTAGGTCCAACAACACAACACAACAAATCACACATTGGAATCAGAATTTTGTTTTTAAATGCATATGGGGTGTACGTGGCATCTTTAAAATTAAAAACGGATCCACCGGATGCATTTTGTTCCAATCCAATTTTCTTCTAATATATAATTTTCATTATGACTTTTATTATTTTTATTATTATTAGTATTATTTTAGTCTTTACAAGTCAATCGGTTTTGTAAGACATTAAAATATTTATCTGTACTTAATATAAATTTCAGTATCAGGAACATGAAAAGAGGTAGTTTGTAGTTAATATTTAACTATATTTTTATGAGCTATCATCATAAATGGGTTTCACATGCCTAATAAAAATAAGAGAAATTGAATCCAAAACTTTTCATTTCAAGAGCAAAAACTCTTACAACTTAAAATGTTAGGCCTTCAAGATCAATTTAAATAAAGTCCATGATTTCTGGTGCTTCCTTACCTCTTATTTTTACCTCCTCCAGTCTCTCTCTACATATGTATGTTTCATGACAAATATATTACATAATTTGATTATGACTTTATTATTATTATTATTACTATTATTATTTCAATATCATTTTATTATTTTAGTTTTCAAATCTTCACATCTCTCGGTGATGTAAAGTATCAAAATGTTAGGAGAGATGTCAATGATCCATAATTTATCTCTAAAAGTTTAAGTTAGTAAAGCTTAATAAGAAGAAAAATAATATATCTATTTATATTCAAATTTTATTTCTTTTGTTCTTATTTCAGAGCAATGCCTTGTGGCAGAACGAAATTTTAGTTTTAACTTCGATGAATAATGTGGATGTTAATTACCAGCAAAAGCTTAACATTTGCTTCAATATATATATGATGGCAACCAAGCAATAACCTCATGATTGGTGGTGTGACCCTCATCATGAATTATCACAACAATAAGCAATGCACCAAGAGTAATTGACTTGAAATTTTGGATGAGAATATTCTTCATTTTTTAAAAAAGATAAAACTGTACATGCTATAAGGTGCAAGCTCCTCCTAGAACAGTTGATTACAGTATTAAGTCACTTAGTTAGCGACTTAATTGTTTGGTAATTAATCATCTGTGCTCCAGAGATTGCCTGCTGAAGATATTTGAAACTCGTTTGATAATTTAAGAAACCCATAAACCAGAAATCAAACCCATCAACAGCCACTATTTCAACGAGCTTTTGGGATGGATTCTTAATGTTCTCACTCTTGTTTACTCGTTTAACTTTTGTAAGTGGGATCAAAACCTTGTAATGAACTCTAACTGATTGTCCGCTTGGAGAAGAGAATTTTACTGATCTCTCACTGCAAAAAGCCACCTTGTAAGTGGAGATAAACAAGAGGCCTGCAATGGGACCTGCTGTGGTTGACAAATAGCATTGACACACCTTTAACAATTTCTCATCTTCTTCCACTCTAAACAACAGCTTGAATATTTTCTCCACGCCATCAACCTGAACAATTTTAGCTCCCAAACCATGGTTTGACTGATATTTGACCCCAGCCTTACTGCATTTCAGAATAAACATGCTTAGAAATCAGCATATATATGTATTTTCAGTTTTCATGCTTTCTTTAGTTCCATGTTTCTAGTGGGTGGAGAAGTTGTTACGTACCATGCTCTCTAATCCCTTGTGCAAAATCGTCAGCTTTCTTTCCTAATTTGTTCATTCTCCTAAAAACTGAATTTACAATACCTGCAACATGAAGAACATTCAAGCCATTTTCATCATCATTACTCCAACTGATGAGTATGAAAAAAAAAAAAGATAAGAGTTAGAGGAAGAAAAAGTTATAGTCGTTACCTTGCTTCAATGTGGAAGCACATTTTAAAGAAGATGAAAGGTGGTATCGTTTAGGTGAATATAATTCTGTGCTGATTGGAATTCCAATAACTTGATTCTGACATGTATTCTCCATTCTCAAGGACTAGCAAGATTCAAGAATTATGGTGTCACTACTGTTATATGAAGATTTTGCAGGTTAATGGTAAAAGGAAGAGAAACTTCTTGATGAACAACACTTCCGATTCAGAGAACGTATTTAAAGGGAAAAATTGCGGCAGGCAAAAATGTTTCTTTTTGTATTGGATGAGTCACATAAGACTCATCAACAACAAAAAAGGCACAGATACATACTCATCATTGACAATTAAGAACAAGGAAAATGAAAAAGATGGCAATTTTTGGTTGC
>CATIWK010435734.1:0-10248 GCA_949634005.1 Mallotus japonicus
ATTTCTATAATTTGTTAGCATTCACTTTTTGCAACACTAATACTAATTTATAGTAACTTTTTTAATTATCATAATAAATTTATTTAAATAACATTTAATAAATATCATAATAGAATAATCATTAGATGTCATCATACCATATTATTGCACCGTATAACAAAAATTATTATAAAATATCAATTCTATATTTATTAACTTTTAGATTTAAAATGTTATAATTATTAATTAAAATTTTTAGTGTTATTTGATAAATTTATTTATTAACATTTAACAACTTATTACAACGTTTGTATGAGTGGAGGTTTATTGAAAATTAAATCTCCATTGTCATATTTATTATTAATTACTTGAAAATTATAAAATTATATATATCTTTTAAAAATTATATTAGCAAAAAAGAAAAAAATAATTATAAAATTATTAAAATTATCTTTTAATAATTAATAGAATTTAAATTTAATAATTATAAAAGAAAAAATAATTTGAAATATAACCTCTTACTTTCCTGTAAAAAAAAAAAAAATCTGCTAAAACTATATTGCTTCTTTCTTTTTTACTAATTTGATCAGAATCAATCTCTATACTCTCTTTTTAAGAAGGCTTTTGATTCTAATAAGATAACAAAAAAAATTATAAATATGATAAGAGATAGAGTTGAATATAATTTTAATTTTAAGAGATAAATTGTTGTTGAGAATAAAAATTTAAAATAAATGACTTTTTAGAGATAAAAAAAAGAAATAAATGTTATTTTTATCTGTTTTAAACAAATTAAGAAGATAAAACATGACTTTAATTTTTATTTAAAATTGTAATGACATTAAATAAATGTCATATAAAATGTTGTATAACTTCTTTATAACAATATATTTTTTTAAAATGTTAGTGTAATGTGAAAAGTATTGTAATTGATCAATTTATAGTAATATTTATTGAAAACGTTGTTTAAATATGATCTTATTTGTTTAAAATCACATTTGCTAAATATGTTATTTGAAATATGTTGTTATAAACATTTTTTTTGTTATAGCGTCAAAAAAGATCTTGAATTTCTCTCTATTAGTATAGATGATTTTATTTTTGGCCTAAATGGAACGATACGTAAATTGTTACAGTATTACTTTTGAAGAGGTGGAGGTTCGATTCCTTGTCTTTTGGGTTTTCTATCAAGAAAATATAATATTATACATTATAGATTTGTTTCATTACATTAAAATTTTAATAGAAATTTAATGCATCTTTTTATATTTTTGAAAAACATAAAATTTCTAAGAGTCTATTTAGGCAAAACCACAAGGATGATAAAATTCAACATCATTATATACACCATAATTAAAATTCAAGATATTGCTTATGGCTAATTCAATCTATAAAATTATTAGTATATGACAATAACATATATACACTGGAACATAGTGAAGAGTAAAATTCATTTGATCAGTGAAAATTTGTAGAAGTACAACCATTCTCTGTATTCCATTCTAGAGAAGAGTAAATAGAGTTTCACTGCATTAATTAATTATTTACCGCAGCCTAATTATATTTTAAAACAACAAAATTTTCTCTGATAAATCATAGGCATAGCCTATGCTTCCACAACAAGTTTGCAAGTCTGTAGATGGTGGCAGTGTTACATATGAGCATAATTAGGGGTCAGCAATTGCTCGGTTTGATTTTTTTTTTTAAACAATTGGGAGGTGGAGGGGAAATAAGATTAAACCCATGAACTTATTTTATAATGTCCATCGCCTGAGTCACTAGGCTATAAATGGAGAACGTTCGGTTTGATTTTTTAAACTGATAGAATTTTTAGCTTTTTTAGAACTGAATTAAAAATCAAATATTACCTATTGCTTCAATCCGAATTTTAACTATACGAAAAATAAAAATCAATTCGAACTAAAATTGTCGATCTTTAATTTAATTTTCTATTCTGTTTGATTTCGAGGATGATATTGAGAATTTTATTTAACTTATGTGAGTCATGCTTATGTTTGAATTCAATTTATTAGCATGTGCCGACCTGAAAGCTAAAGTTACAAATCCTAAATAAAGATAAATCTAGACCCTTTCAAAACAAAATCCTGAAGATTGAGTACAATGGGTTGGTGCAGATTTTGGTAGGATTTTCATAATCAGTCAAACTAGATTTTTAAGCCTTTAAACAAAGATTTGCATTCACTACAGTACTTGCAAAAATTTTCTTGCCAAACATATGCTAAAAAAAAACACACTTTTAGATTCTCATCTGGATTCTTTTGGAGATCCACTGTTATTTTTGAATTGCTAAAATTGTCTTGTCTATAAACACTTATGAAGGATTAATACTTAAGAAATAAGGCATTAAGGGAAGTGGGGAAGCATAAAAAAGTTTACAGTACTACTATTTCTGATAATGGAGTTCTTGTTTTTTCCACATTTGGTTGCTGTAATAGGCACATTGATTGTAATCAAATTTTTAAGATCATCTGACTTTGCTCTACCAAATGTCCTTGCAAAGTTAGGTTTAATTAGACTCCAAAGTAAGGTAAATTTATTGCTTAAGTGTTTGCCATGATAATGGGATTTAGAGGTGCTTCCCTGGCATAGATGCATACATATAAACTCGAGTTTTTTCTTTAACAAATTTGATAAAATTTATTCATCCAAATAAAGAGTTATAAATTTTAATACAGATAAATTTACTAAAAATAACTCTATTGTTTATCGAGAATATTTCTCCAAAAATATATAAAATAAAAATCAGAGAATAAACAAAATATATCTTCCTGGAAGAAGACACATAAATTTTTTTTTTCGATCTGAAACATTATACAAATGTAATGGAACTGATCGGATCAGAATCTGACTATTTTTTTTGGTGATCGAACCCATATTAAAATATTATTTGTACTAACACTTATATTTCCTATTAATTATTTATAATTTTTCTTAAAATTTTTATTAATTTTGATCTTCTAAAATAAATTTCTAGCTCTGTCGTCCCTGTACGGACATGTACATGGATAAAAAAGAAAAGCTACTGGAGAATGTTTAAAGTATAAGGCTGCTGCACCTTGAACAAAGAATATGCATTTTTGCTAAACACTTCATACATATTCATTCTATAGTACACAATCCAAAAAAAAAAAATTATGTGAAAGGACTCAGAAAAGCTGAGGTACAAATTAAAGTTCTCCTGTCCATCAAAACCAAATCTCAAAGTCCACGTTTCACTGTTTCATTCAGTCTTTTGTTAGAGAATCACCATTTGAAAAGCTCCATATATTTTGGTCAAAAAAAAAAAAAAAGCTCATTATTTCACATCAATTTTGATACATTCAAAAATAAATTTTTGTTTTTCATACAAGTATGAATCTTATTTATAAAAATTAAAATATTTTTCTTATCAACTAAGTTATATCTATGAGGTATTGGGTTTGAAATTTACTGTTATTAGTTTGTTTGTAAAGTTAATTTTTATTTTTTTTATTTTTTTGACTAAAAATTTAATTTTATTTGATTTAAAAAAAGAGGACTGTCCTTTATTATATAATTCAATAATATTTAGATCGTATAACCTCTATATTAATCTAAAAATAATTATAGTAAAGTTTTCTTATAATGTACGAAACGTATTATTATCAACCCATCAAAATCGCTACGAAATTTCAAAATCAAAAATAAAAATCTAGATATTATTTGGAAAATGAATATGTTCACTTACGTTATTTGACCAAAGTTTCATTGTAGAAATCCATCAGCTTCTCTTGAAAATATGGCAAATGAATTTGCTTTCTCCATCATTGACCAAAATTGCAGTTGATTGCAAGTACTTGGTTAGTGAATGAGTTCTTAAGTGATAAATATATGCCATATATTTCATTTTTTGAATCCAGTCACACGATAATATGTATCTTTTGCTTGCAAATAGTTGATAATAATTATTTTTTAATAGAATTTAATTCTTTCTTATTCTAAAATAATTAAATTGGATTGCATTTGCATGTGTGCATATATATATATATAAGTGATATATTTTTATATTGATTATATTAAATTTTATTATTCCAATTCAATAGAAAATGAATTAATTATGTTCAAATTAGAAAATTCGGTGAGGAAAAATTCTAGATGATGAATTGCGTGTAACAAGAGAATGTTTCATATAAATTAAAGTCACTATATATAGTTAGTCAATATAATTGATAAATATTTATAGATTTACTCAACTTGAACTTTAAAATAGTTGAAATTTTTGTAGTTATCGGTACGAATATAAGTTGAATGTGTATATATATATATATATATATATAGCCTCTTAAAAATAATTATCGTACGTGTCATCATATGTTGGAGAATATATTCCACATTGAAAATTTACAAAATAATCAAGAGTTTATAAGTAATGTAGATTGGGCCTTAATATAAGCCAATTAGTTTTGTGTTACATGGACTCAACTTCATTTATAAGTCCACATGTGTGTGCGTGGGCCAACACTCTCGAGGCCTGTGGATTCTTAATATGGTATCAGAGTGAGTCTGACCCGGTTTCTTAATTTCCCGATTGTTTGTCTGGATGTCCAGTTCCAGCGACCCAATTTCTTAATTTTTCGGTTGTATGTGGGCCATGTTCATTCCCAGCTACTCGATTTTGTCCATTCCCAGCACTCCCAAAGCCCGGTTTCTTAATTTCCCGTTTGTCCGTCTGGATGTCCATTCCCAGCACTCTCAAGACCCGTGGATATCAATTAGTTTTGTGTTACATGAACTCAACTCCATTTATAAGTTCACATGTGTATACGTGGGCCAACACTCTCAAGACCCGTAAATTCTTAACATCATATAAAGTAAGCAATAATGGTCAGCTACTTTGAACCTAAATTTTAAAGAAAAGACAGCTAGTTTTTGTTTTTTTTCTCTTTTTTTCAAAGAAAAATTTAAGATAAATTAACAAGACTCACTCGTTCTTTTTTATGAATAGACAAATTGTCTTTGGGCATGTGGGGAACTGTACATCTCAAAGAACTTTAGTGATTTAGAACACCACAAAAAAAAAAAAAAAAAAAGATATCAGTCAATATATAATCTATTATATTATATAAATATATGCACATAAATAATATTCTTGTTATATGGCAAAAAGAGAGTAGTGGGCAGAGAGAACAAGCAGGGTTTAATGGTGGAGCATGATTTAATAACATATCTAATCTAATCATAATGCTTTTTGATCTTATCATTTATTTTAATACTAAGATTTAGAGTAAGCTTTCCTCAAAAAAAAAAAAAAAATGGTTTAGAGTAAGCTTTCACATATATAAATATAAAATCAACTTTGACTCACTCATCGTGCTCTTAAGGCTACTTGAGACATGACACCACTTTGTGTTCTTGAGTGTGGCGAGATTTACATGACTATATTAATTATAATTAGGAATAAAAATCGAACCACCACTTCTCAAGAGGCACTTGGATTTTTTATTTAATTATACCCACTCGTGCAATACAGAGGAATGAAATGAAATAAAAAAAAAAAAAGCTTTACAGCTTATCATTATCGAAAAGACTAATTATTAATCAACACTTGCTTTTAAAATATGCATGATAAAAAAAAATAAATGTACATATGATGTCTTTAATCTTTGCATATGTGATTTTTCAAGTTATTTTATTAGGTGATGCAAAAATAAAGCTTTATATCGAATATGTGCAATTTTTTTTTAAGAAAAAAAAAAAGAATCATTCATTTATTGAATATAAAATATATTTTGATGAAAAATAATATAAATAAAAGTACAATCAAAAAGTATCAAAATAAAATTTTTTTATTGTTATTTTTTAATCATGTTGACATAGCCCTTTTAATTTGCAATACGACAATCAATACGCTCCACTTAATAATTTTGATTAACCATAAATTAACTCTCTAATCTTTAAATGGGGTTGCTATGACGGAGAGATACATGAAATCCGTAAAGGAATAGTATTCTATAAAAGGACAAAAACTCCATGAAGAAATATTCAACAATTAAAAAGCAGAAGAAACAGATTAAAAATCTGTATTTATCAAAAAAAAAAAAATTGAAATGATAAGGCACCACGCCAAACTAAGAAATAATTAGCGGTGATTGAAAACATTTTTAAAGAAGAGTAAAGAGAGAAAGGAAGAAAAAGAGGCTGTTAGGATTTTTGTAATTATTTTTGCTCTGTAAAATCTGTATACGATTTCATTTTTATATAATATGAGTTTATCATATAATTGAGATTTATGCTATATATAATTCTTAAGGTTAATTAAAAGGATCAAATGAATTTGCTCTCACTTTTAATGATCCAAATTTTAATTTTAAAAATTAATATTTTTAAAAAATAAAATATAAATTATTTAGAAAATATAATTAAATATCAATGTTTTGAAAATAAATAATTCAATATCAAGTTTTGAATACTCTTAATAAAATATATGCTACATATAATTTTTTTTTTGGGCTCTTCTATGAATTTTTATTGGATTGTAATTAAATATATAAATTTTTGAATCAATTTATAATGATTCTACAATATTCTTAAGTGAAAAAGTAAGATTTTTTTTTTTATTAATAAGGATGTGGTATAATAGACTTTACAATAAATGTAGTTTTTTCCATTTAAATAAAATAAAAATAATTCTACAAATTGATAATAACAGGATTCGCAACTCTATACTTCAAGATTTTTTTTTAGAGAAATGACCATTTGATAACTAGTGTAATAACACCTTAATCTGAAACTAAAAATAATATTATTAGAATCTAAACCTTTTATATTTATTTTTTACTACTATATAGGTGGTGATTGGTACGGAAAAGTAGGAATAAGCCCAAAATCCCTAGACATGACGACCAAGATTTGCATCCGCATGGACATGCGTTGGCCTGCGGTACAGGTGAATGAAATAAATCATTTTATTTTATCTTCTTCAACTTTAAATATTGCATTATCATGATCTGGGATTAAATGACAAATATATATTGTTGAAATTTTTTTATTATTTTTATGATTGAACCGGACTAATTAAAATTTAAATTCTGAATACTGATAGTTTAAACTCAAAAAAATTGCATTACCATCCATTTAAATAAAAAAAATTAAAATTTTTAAGTAAAATTTCGAGTTAAATTTTTTATATGAATAAATAGATAACAATAGAGTTTTTTTTTTTCCCTCTATTATTGGATTCATCTGATAAATAATCAAGCGTTAGTGTAATTACTGATATAACACCAAACACCAAAACATAAAAATGTAAAGAGCTTCAAAGCAAAAGTGTTGGATTGAGGGTACTATAGTAGCCTAGCCGCATATTGATGTTGTGAAGGAGGGGGGAGTGGCTATGTTCTGGCATCGTATTCCAGCAATCACATCACTCCGATTCCAACATTGATCGATATGGATTATCATTGTGCTATGATCACCTCATCATCTTGTAACTTTCTGCAAATCATCACTTTAACTTCTTGAAAAATGAAAAGCCATTTGAATTTGGGTATAATCCAATTCAGTCGTCAGTCAACTTGGTTTAACTTTTCTTTGTAAACTTTTGCTGACTGCTGTGCTATTTATATGTTTTAATAAATTGCACATCAAGTTATTTTCACAAATTTTAGAATAAAAATTGAGTTGAATTTTGAACAATTTGAATTCGAGTTTAAATAGATGAATTTGAGCTTAATTTCATTAATTTCAGGTATTTTTAATGATTTTTACTAATATACGATATATTTTCATTTTTTGCATTTCCATAAATTGAGTTAGTTTAGATTGATATATGGACAAATTTCTCCAAAATTATATAAATTAGTCGTCAATCCGCATAATGCACAAACTGTAAAATAAATAAATAAATAATTTAAATAGAATAATAACTAAATAAATTAAAAATAAAATATATCATGTTAATTTTATTTTCTTTAATTTTTGTTACCATAATTTTTTAGTTATAATAAGATTAGTTTTTAAAATTATTAGGTTAGTATTAGAGTATATATAGTAGTGTTTTGAAATTATTAGATTAGTATTAGAGTATATATAGTAGTGTTTTAGTTGAAAAATAATACTAAATAATTATTATAGTTTTTAATTTTTTAAAAATAAAATTTTTAATGGTTTAAAAAATATTTGAGTAAGGTAGAAAAGTATGTAGTATATAAATATTGAGATATATATAATAGTATTTTAGTTAAAAAATAATACTAAATAAATAAGGTAAATATTTTATTTTAAGAAAAATGAATTTTTAATGGTTTGATATATTATCTTTTAAAGTGAATACTCAAATATGAAGATAGATACTTGTCAAAAATTTGACTTAATAACTTTAAAACTTAGCATTTAATATATATATATATATATATATATATATATATATAATGATTTGTGTCGCGGCTAGCGACACTACAGTGCGTCGCTGGCTCGAGACAATTACAAATTTGCCCTTAGTTCAATTTTTTTTTATTAAATTATTGAAAAAAATTATAAATTCTAGGCGTTTAAATTCTTGTACGTCGGGTTCATCAGTGTGCAACTTAAATTTTAGATTTCAAAAAAAATTAATTTTTTAAAAAAATAAAAAAGGACAAAATGCACTTTGATGGACCCAAATTAAATATGGAAGTGGCCATAGCTCCTTCCAATTTTTTTTTAATAAAATTCCTAAGTATATATAATGGAAAATAAAAATTAGCCCTGTCTTTTAAATCTAAAAAGAACTCTTTTGCCATATATATATATATATATAGATTATCCTTATATGGACTACAGATACAAACAAATTTTACTAAAATATGAAAGAAGGGTGGGATAAGGATTCAAGAAGAGTGACAGCAGTTGTTCAAAAAAAAAAAAAAAAAAAGAGGAGTGACAGCACGAGCGGGTGATTGGGACAGTGATATAGGGACGAGGCACCCGCACGCTCGGCTGGTTATAGAGTCAAATCATGCAAATTCCTTTCAACACTGCGCTGCACGCCCTCTTTTGTCTTTGCTCTTTGGTTTTGTATGTTATATTACTAAGGATCTTTACTAAAATGCCTAAAAACTCAAGTCAACAATTAAAATATCTTAACTTTTTCTAAATTATTCTCATGCATCCAAAAGCAAAAAAAATTATACGCGTGCACCAAATAACGTAAATGACGAAAAATAAAAAAATTATGCAAAAAAAAAAAAAAAACTCAAAAGCATTTCTCTTCTGTGTCTTCTTCTCCTTCTTCGTTTCTTTTTTTCTTTCTTTTTTACTCAACCCTTTCTTGTTTTTGTTATTTTAATGGCAAAGCAAAGGAAAAAGACCAAGGCTTGATTTTTGTTATTTTAATTTTCTTTCTTAAACTCTAGGGTTTGGTTTGATTTGAATTTAGATTTTGCAGAAATTCCTTTTATTTATCATTGAGGCGTTTTTTATTTTTCTTTTTGACTATGAGGGTTGGATTTGTTTATTTAATGGTTTCTCTAATGGGAATTGAGATGTCTTAGGAGGACTTTATGAATTCATGTTTGAACCAGGTCTTTGTGCTATGTATTTGAAATTAAATTGGTTTTTTTCAAGTTTTATAGATTTTTTCATGTTTCACCATGTGTCATGATGATTTATGTGGTGGTAACTTTTTAATTTTATAACGAATCTAATTTTACTAATGCAATCCTCTTTGTTTACCACTTGCAGGTTTTTATCGCAGTTGCGTCGATGCTTAGTGACGGTCTTTACCATTTCGTTATGATGCTATTTTTAACCATTCATGATCTTTCTTCTAGGAAGGAATCAACCCATTTGAAGAAGCAATCAACTGATATAACTCCATCAGCTGGTGGTGAGAACACTGAGATTGTAGACTACAACGAACAACGAAGAAAATAATTTTTTGGGAAAATTACATAAAAAACCCCAACCTTTTGGGGTATTTTCAAATTAAACCATATTCAATTTTTTTTATCAATTAAAACTACAACCTTTCAAACGTTAACAAAATCAACCATCCGTTACGAAATCTGTAACAGAGTGCTGACATGGCAGTTAGTGGGGCCTATTTTTCTGACATGTGGGACCTACAGGTGCTGACTGGATTTAATAACCTTTATTAAACTTGCAAATAAACCCTAACACAAAATATTTAAATAATTTTAATTAAAATTTTAAAATTTACTAAAATTATTAGAATAATTTTAATAAAATAAATAATAGAAATAAGTATGAAATTCAATGCTTTATTATTAATAAAATATTCTTAAATATTTA
>CATIWK010435801.1:0-20476 GCA_949634005.1 Mallotus japonicus
AGAATACAAAATAAAATACACAAAAACCCTATTAACTAGATTCAAATACAAAATTTAATCCATGACACTCCATGGATCTTCATAGGTTGGCCTTGGTTCAATCATGTGACTCCATCCATAATCATAAACACAAACAAAAAATAAAAAATAGTCAGTAAATAATCAATAAACAAAATCAAATGAAAATCAAAATAAAGATAAAGTATAAAATATAATTTACAAGACAAGTAAAAGAATAAAATAAAGATGAAAGAATAAAAAAACGATTGACAATAAATATAAAGATGAAGAGCAAAACTAAAAAAAGTAAAAAAAGGAACAAAACAAAAGGAAGAAATAATTAAACGAAGAAAAAAAATAATAAACCAAGAAAATCAAACGAAATAAATAAATAAAATTAAAATCAAAATAAAAAGAAAGGAGATGAAGAGGAGATGATTTGATGAATGCAGTATTAATTTGCTCCTCAGAGTGGTGTGTATGTCATCGTTGCTTTTGAATAGTTCTTCAGGAATTGATTTTTGTCTCTTCTCGGCTTGCAGTGTGCTTCTTTTCAAGTTTTAGTAAACCTCTTTTGAAAGCTTTTTGTTCTGTTAAAAATCTTCTCTACGTCTTGGAAGAAAACTCCACAAGAAGCTCTCCCGGAACTAGAGTAAAATGCAGTAGAAATTAGAGGTTTTTGAAGAGAAGTCCCCAAAAGAAAAGTCCCCCCGTCACAGGAGAGTTAGCTTGGGTTTTATAGAAAAACCCTAGCTCAAAGTGTCGTAGCTTCCCGTGATTTAAGTAATCAAATTTGACCCAAAATAGGACTCTAAACACAGAGATAAGTCCTTTAATAGACATTAATCTCGTCATCTGACCAATCAAAACGACAGAAAAAATCCATTTTATTTACTGAAAATTTTAAAAACAGAGCTAAAACGATATTAGGATTGCATAATCCCGATCGGGATTATATATTTTCGATCGAAAATACATAATTCCGATCGAAATTATGCATTTCCGACCAGAAATGTGTAATTCCGATCGATTTTATGTATTTTTAGTTTATACTAAAAGACCCCTGAAGAAAGGAAACTTTTACTAAAAGACTCCTGAAAGAAGAAAACTTTCAATTTAGTCCTTGAAAACTCAATTAAATCCTTGAAAAAGAGCAATTTAGCCTTTGAGATCCAAAAATCAAATTCTAAGGATCTATTTATAATAAATTCTCATCATCGGAGTCTTCTGTCGCATCCACACTCCCTTATCCCGGAATTGGGTGTCTACAACTGGGGGTTCATATGGTTTTATTAGTGGCATTTTTGGCTTCTCCTTACTCTTTTCTTAACTCTTGTCTTGAGCTTCTGGTTCCTTCTTTACTTGAACTTCAACCCACTTATTGTCTTGTTCCTTTTCCTCTTCCTTTTTATTTTCCTTATACTCCACTGTTGTTTTTGGAGGCTGAATCTCTATTCTACTTCTTAAGGTAATGGCTTTCAACTGCTCTTTAGGATTTTTCTCCGTATTGATTTTACAGCTCTCGCTAATCAAATGTTTATTATATTCAATTTAAAGCTCAGTTCTTTAACATTATTGATTGTCTAAGTGTCTCTCAACTAAATAAACAATCAATAGGTTATTGCTTTTTCTCAGTGAAATATATTTCTCAATTAGGATTCATTGTCAGAATTCAATCAAAAGTTGATCACTCCTTTGAAGACATTAAGCATAACAATAACCAATGAAATATGTTTATTAACTTAGGTTTAATCCTATTGATCACATGGTTGAACTGAATTAAGAACCTTAACTAGAAGATCTAGCCACACATGTTGATATAGAAAGAAGATAATGAATAAATAAAGAATGAAACCATTATAGTTGAATTAAAATTGAAATAAAAAGCAAAACTAAATAAGAAAAACCCCTGGAATGGGAGCCTTTTGTTTTCAAATCTTCAACATCAACTACTCTTAATCAATAATGAAAACTATAGAGTTCTAGTTTTGATTCTTAGAAAATGATGAAAAACTAAAAGTAAGAGAATTTCATTCTATTCATTTGGTGGCTCTCCACGTTTAAAACCAATTTCTAGCTTTGATTCAAAATAATAACAGAAGATATGGCTATTCCAAAGAATTAGCAACTCCAAAATTCAAATATTTAAAAGTTATTGTTAATGCACGACTATGCGCACCCATCTTGCACTATCTAGGCATGGCGTCTTTGCCTCAGCTCTGCCACGGCTGTGTGGACTTCCATGCACAGCTGCGCAACATCTTTTCACCATAAAACTTGATTTTTTGTCAAAGACTTCACTTGCTTTGGCCTCCTAACGATGGACTTTAATTGAATAACTGTTCCAAACTCTCTAATGCATCTTGAGGATCAAACAATTAATAAAAAAATTGAACCTAAATAATTAAAAATTAACAAAAACTATAAAACTAAATGAAAGTACTAAAAACACATAAAAATCTTATAATTAACTAAAAATGCAACTAAATTAATACTATTTCTACCCTATAGAGTGCTCAAAACATGAAGCTTTTCACACTCATCAATAAACATGGCATAATCATGGTATGGAATCATGACATATTGTAAACACCCAATTTCGGGATGATTTGATAGTGGATGCGACAGAGGATCCAATGATGAGAATTTGTTATAAATAGGTCTTTAGATATTGATTTTTCAATCTCAATGCTTGATTGCATTTTTAGGGACTTAAGTGTAATATTTTTAAGGGACTTAATTGCAAAGTTTTGATTCTTTTAATGGTCTTTTTGTAATTAAAAGCAATGTAATTCCGATCGGAGTTATGTAATTCCGATCGGAATTACATCTTTCGAATTGGAAATATGTAATTCCGACCAGAATTACACATTTCCGGTAGAAAATGTACAATTCCAATCGGAATTGCATATTTCCGATTTGCACTAGTCCGACCGGCTTCGTTCCTGATTTTTTAATTTATTTTTATTTTTAAAAAATGTTTTCTCATTTTTCATTGGTTGAAAAATAGATGGAAGTGATTTAAAGAAAATAGAGTTTTATTTTGATAAAGATTGTTTATCAGATAAAGAAAAGGTTTTTGGTTTTGAATTGAATCTCTATGAGTTGATAATCATAGAAGGTCACATTACTTTTCTATATAAACCTACGGGTTTTAATCTAAGAAAAGGTCTTCTTCTTCCTCTTCTTCCTGGAGAAAAATCACAGAAAAGAAAAGCTTTCACAAAAGTTTCTTTTTAGGCTTTCAACGTTCTTTACACAAAAGAGCTTAAAGACGTATTCAAGCTGAGATAAAAAGATCAATTCTGTAGACTTATTCCAATAGGGTGAATTAAACAAAAATCTGAGGAGCAATCAATACTACATCCACCATCTTCATCCCTTCTTTATTTTATTTTATTTTTTATTCTGATTTCTTTCTTCTTTTATTCTTTTATTTAATTTGTTTGTTATTGATTCTAATATTATTTTTGGTTTATTTTCCTGTTTTTATGTTAATGGCTATGGTGGGAGCAATCTAAACATGTAGAGTGATTGAATCAATCCATAAATATCCATGAAAAGCCATGAATACAACATAGTTTGTTCTCTTTTTCATTATCTTTTATCATTTTTTATTTATTTGTTTATTTATTTTTTTATTGTTTGTTTAATTTATTTAACAATTTCTTATGTTACAAATTGTAATAACCCCATTAGTGGGATCATAATAAAATTTCTTAGTTTTTTGTTTGTTTTGATTTAAAATTGATTAGTAAATTAGGTTTATTTGGTAAAACCCTAATTAAAATTAAGGTGGCCTTAGTTCATTGAACGCATGTTTTAATTGTTTTGTTTATCTTTATTTTTACATGTTTTAATTATTTTGTTATTTTTAGATTTATATGTTTCAATTAATTGTTTAATTTGTTTTTTTTACTTTTTGTTTAATTTGATTTATTTATTTTTATGATTATTTCTGTTTTGTTTTTCTTTGATTTAAGCTCATAATTTTTAGGTTTTTAGGTTAATAACTAGATTCACCTTTGCTTTAAATAGGTTTACTAATTTAATTAGGTTTTAGGGTTAATTAATTAAAATGGATTTATAGGTCCATAATTGATTAGATTTTAGGCTAGAAATAACTTAGGCCCACTTAGCTAATTTAGACATAGGCCCACTTAGATTAATTTAATTAATTAGACATAGCCCGCTAATTTAAGCCTTTTTCATAATTTGTAGAATTATGACCACTTTAGATTTAAAAGATTTATAATTAAGCCCATTAATTTAAATCATTTTCATAATTTGTAGACTTAAGCCCATTTCTAGAATTAAAATAAATAGACTTAGGCTCATTAAATTAAAATTGAATAGGAATTAGGCCTTTTAGCTTTTAGGTTCACTTGTGAATTAAAACTTGTAGAATTAGCCCATTTAATTAAAATCAATATAGTTTAGACTTAGGGGATTATGAGCTTAAATGAATGCATTGTTTATATGTTTTTCATGACTAGTTTGCCTTGAAGTTGATTGTTAAATAAGGGTTTATATGAAATTGCATGTAAATAGAGGATAAGATAGTAATTCATAAAGTATTTCTAAAAGAACATGAGACTGAAAGAAGTTGGTATTCCGTATCCAGAATCTTCCTAGTTGTGGTGCTAACTTTCTTTTAGAGAATCGAGTTATCACTACCATCGAATTATCCCAGTTATTACCCTGGGTGGCGACTCCTCATCTCCATGCTATGTCTTTGTGATATAGTAGTGTATTCCCTCGAGCCCTAAGCTCAAATAGTGTCACGGTTGCAATAAACTTAGATGTGCAATAAACCCAGCCATCTACACATATTTACATGTCATGGTAATAATTGCACACAATCATAACAAATTTATAACACACATGTCATGAGAATTTCTATGCATGCCATCCTAATCATGTTAAATGGAAAATGAAATTAACAATAATAACAAAAAGAGTAGAGATTACAGAGACAAAACAATCAAGTAGGCTCCTCTTGCCCTTAATAACTGAGATTCGAGGCCATTATTTTGAGAAAAATTGATATTTAAAATGAAAATAGCAAATAAGGTGAAAAATGATTGAAAAATACATAAAAAGAATAAATGGTAAGCAAAAAGAATTAAATAAGATTCCTTTAATAAAATAAAAGAAAATGGTAGTTAAAAGACACTAAAAAGGTAAAATTTATGATGATCAATTGGTCAAATTAACGTCTTTAACTAATAATGTGTACAATTTATCGAATTAGGCCTCAAGATATAAATCTTGTACCTTGAATAAATTGAATGCACATCACAAATTATTGCCTCATTAACATAGCAACCATCATTATAAATGATTTTTTTTTTTTTGAAACTATCATTATAAATGATTTAAAAATAAGAGAATAAAACAATTGATTTTGAGATCTTGGTTGAATTTCAACATTATGAATAAATACACAAAATACAACTTAACAAGCAATAAACAAATATTCATAAATGAAACATAATAAAGGCAATTTTGAATGTAATAAAATAAAAAGACATAAAAAAAAAAGGGATAAAATTGAGTAAAGAAAAGGAGAAAAATTAATAGAAAAATCCTTTAAAATGTAATAAAAAGGAAAATCTAGATAATATCAAGACAAATAATATATCATGATATAGTTATGGCATAATACATTTGCAGTCCCTTGTACTTGACATAATTTGTCAGTTTGACACCCAAATTTACAGTTTTGCCATTTTAACATTGGAAAAATTACAAATTTGGTGTCTCAACTTTTGTGATTTTTCTATTTGAGTATCTGAACTTTTTTTTTTTTGCAATCAAGTGTCTGAACTTTAGAAAAGCATACCAATGTAGTGTCTCTAACTGATTTAATGTTGAATAGGTGCTTAGTCAGATCAAACAAGATCCACTTTTATCCCAGTCATTAACCATGTCATTTGCCACATGTGTTGCATTATTTAAAGGACAAAATTACCCTTATTCAGTCACCCTCCATATCTGCGGCGGAAGTTAATGTTGAGGTTATTTTTGTCAATTCATAATCTTTAATAATGTTAATTTTTTCCTTTAAATAATGCAATATATATGGCACATGACATGACCAATAACTGTGATAAAAGTGGGTCATGTTTGATCTGAGTCCGCACCCAGTCAACATTAAATCTGTCGGAGACACTACATTGGTATGTTTTTCTAAAGTTCAGACACTTGATTGCAAAAAAAAAAAAAAAAGTTCAAACACTCAAATAGAAAAACCACAAAAGTTGAGACACCAAATTTGTAATTTTTCCTTTAACATTTAAACTTCCTTAAAATGCACTAATATGTACTAATATAATGACAATGTATCTAACATCCCCTGTACTTGTCACTTTTTGTCAATTTGATACTTCTACTTGTAATTTTTGGTCAGTCAAACTTTTGAGATGTTCCACATGCTGATTTTCTATTTTCATGTTACGTGTGTTGACAGGGTTTTAGAATTACATTTTAGACAAGTTCAGGAGTTAAAATGGCAAAACTATAAGTTGAGGAGTATATTATACCGATAGTTATGATTTACTTGTTCCATAAAATACTTTCTCCTAGAAACGTTATAAAGAATTAAGAATTCTAATTTCTTTCAATTTAAAAAATAAAAATAATGTTCATATAAATACAAAAATTTGCAATGGTAATAACAAATAAAAAAAATAGTGATCCCGTTTTTGATAAAAGCAAACATTTTGATAGAGATAAAAATAAACTACTTAAATTCAAATTTTTTTTTGGCCCAGTTTTCGGTTAGAAGATTTAGCTCGTATGAATCGTTATCAATTTGATACTAATAATACCAGTCGGTTCAGTATGGTAAGGATATGCATTTTTCATATATATCTCATAGCATATTTCCTCCAGAAAGGAACTAGGGTTCATGCAAAATTCATCTAGGAGATCTTTGTGCTGAGATTTTGAGAGGACTAAAGTGTTTTGGGTAGTGCTTAGGATAAAAATGTGGCATTAGTCTCAGAATATTCCTAAATTGAATTTTTTTTTTACTTGGTCACTACTCCTAGGAATTTGTCTCATTTTAACACGCATGGAATTTAACTTTTTGTCAAATGGTCCACACTAACACTTTGTAATTTTAAAAAGACAGTTTTAGACTGCAATTCAACTTCAGGAGCTCGATTTGACCTCCGAAAAGGTCCGCTAGCCAAAGTTTGACTTTTCATTCCTGGACTTCCTGAAGTTAAATCAAAGCTCCTAAACTAAAAACCAATCTTAAAAATAGACATTTTCAAGACTTTACTGATTAACTCAACAAACATAACTTGACATAGACTTTCTCTCTCTCAATCATCATAACCTTTTTGTCATTATTAGATTTGGTTTCGAAAAGGTTTAGTTTGGCACTTGGATGCGGTTTTAGTGTTTCAAATGGTTCTGAACTTGCTTTTCAATCATCATTCTTGATCAATCTCATATGCTAGTGAGACATTTTTCTACTTTCATCTTCAACCTTCAGGATTTTGAAAAACCACCTTAACAATACGCCTACTTATTAAAGGGTTCGTGCATCACAATCACAAATGACAATTTCTTTTATCATTTTTTTTTTTTGTAATTTTCCCTTAAATAAGTAAAAATATAATCAATCAAATATTATCAAATATATTGGAGTTAATTACAAGATTATATACTAAAATATAATAATAAAATATATAGTGGCAAAATTCAGTTCAGAACCAGACATTATAGGACGCCATCTTGTTCAGTTCCGATTTGAGAAAAGTAGAAACTGAGACCAAACGTTAAAAAATCCACCCATCCGCTGATTATAGTTCCAATCTTGATCGACTAAGTTCCAGTCTGGTTCCACAGTTCTAGTTCAAATTGAGCATGCCAGCAGATAGGAAAAACGAATGAAATATG
The DNA here is from genome assembly GCA_949634005.1 of Mallotus japonicus. NCBI lineage: Eukaryota > Viridiplantae > Streptophyta > Magnoliopsida > Malpighiales > Euphorbiaceae > Mallotus > Mallotus japonicus. Next base: position 7,915 of record CATIWK010435801.1, read on the forward strand.
GCCAAAAAACTAAAACAAAATTCTATACATAAGATGATACAATTGCGCAAATTTATGTAGACTCATTTTTCATTTTTAAGTCAAGTCTCGTAATTTAAAGCCAGAAGAGCAGCAAAAATTTCACTCAAGTTGGATAATGCAGGTCAATGAAACCAAGCATAGATTCCTCGAGTTCCTGTATTAATGGCAGTCGAGCATGTACTATTGTCCATTGCATGTCAAGGACTTGTTATCAAGAGCTTCGGAAGCTTTTTGACCACACCTTGTAATACTGTATTTGCTGCTTCCACCAGAATTATTTAAAAAATAAAAAATAAACAAAGGTCAGGAAATCCAAATTTTTCTGTCAAACTAACTGATCATTGAACACGACTCTGACCGATATTGAAATCATTGAACACCACCAAACAAATTATCTAAGAACTAAGTAGCATGAAAACGGAAACAGAGGAACAGATACTTTAAAATATATAGGAAAAAGAAATGTGTAAATATTGAAAATATAGGGGAATATATATAAATACTAAAAATATAAATATATATAAATCTTAATTATATATATATATATATTTAAAAAATTACTCATTAACAATCAATAGTATAATTATTTTATTTTATTTAGAAAATTATAAAATCTTTTTAAATTTATTTTCTTTCCTATTTTGAAGAAAAAAAAACTGAAGAAACATGTTTCTGAACAAATAACGCCTTTTCTAGTTTTTCAAATTTGCGAGAACAGTTCCGAAATGTTTCTAAGGAGCGTCTTAAAATTTCTGAAACAAAAATATTTCTGAAATGAGAAACTATTGATTGAAATTTCCGTCCATCCTAGCCTAGGAGCATGTCACAGCTAAAGATACACAGGGCGGTAATGCCATTTATTGCATAGATAAGAGTGGACCATACCTTGTGAGAAACAGATGGAGAAATTTTATTCAGTACTTGCTGGAAATGAGTCGCAGTGATTGTGCTTGGGCTCTCACCTGAGCAGCTCCCTTTTGCCTCAACCAAAGCAGCCATTGCAGCCTCATCCATCTATTTGAATCAAAATATTAACAATTCAAAGTTTATAAGCTCTGAGAAAAGTGTTAATCTAACATTTAAAAAAATATATATTAAAAAAAAAAGTGAAGGTCTACATCTATTCAAATTTTTCACAGGATTGGTGAATCCAGCATCAGCAAGTGAGAAAAAGACTGATGAGAAGTTGTATACCAGCTTTTTTAGGTCAGCCCCACTTAAATTTTCACAAGCCTCCATCTTCCCAATGGCACTCAAATCCACAGTAGGATCAATTGGTTTTCCCTTTGCAAGTGCTTTTAAGATCAATCCTCGGTCGTCTGGACTGGGAAGAGGAACATAAAGAAGTTTGCCAAACCGACCAGGCCGTAACACAGCAGGGTCCATCACCTCAGGTCTGCCACCAGATAAACCAGCTTGGTTGAGAAAGTGGAAGAGATAGACACAGAACAGAGAAAAGTGAGTTGTACCTGTTAGTGGCACCAACAATAAAAACTCCTGGTCGTTGGTCTGCACCATCCAACTCTATAAGCAACTGCAATTGCAAGCAATGAATTCATTCAGCCAATGCTGAAAGAACACTAATATTTAAATGGATAGCATAAAAATAAAAAACATCTCATTGTGCATATTTAGCTAAGGAATAAAGGTCAATTTCCCTCTGAACTTTTCAACGAAAACCATGATAGCCCTTTTGTTACCTTTTGGACCAATTTAGCCATTAAACTATTCAATAAAGGTTAAATTAGCCAAAACAATTACACTTGCCCCCTTATTTTTTGACAGGTAGATAAAAGACCCTATAAACATTTACAAACACCTCCCTAATGCTTTAATTAGTTAATAAATTAGTCCTAATTTGAGTAAAAAGTATTTGTAACCAAAAAAAAAAAAATTTAAATTATATTTAAAACCAGAATTTTTTATACCATATACATTTAATTATACACCAATATTGTTTTTAGTAATTTTAAAATATATACATTTTAATTTATATCTCAATTAATTTTGTTTTTCAAATTTTTAGCTTTAAAACAAAAATTTTTATGACATTTTAATCACTTAATAAATTAATTCTTATAATTAATTATGACAGAAAAAGAGTTTAATCTTATTTTAGTCTTAATTTATCATTATGTTTTTTATTACTTTAAAATGAAAAATTTTAGAAGCTAATGATTTATATACATATTAATTATACATTTATTTTTCTAAAATGTAAATAAATGAGTGTTATTATAATTTAAAAACTAAGATAATGCATAAATATATTAAAATGCGTATTCTATACAGTTCAGACCGTAAGGAGCCAGCGTCTAAAATATATATTTTACGCATAATTATATTTATATAATATAATATTAAATCGCTAAATTTTATATAGTACAAACATTCGTGAGTTCGAAATATAATTTAAAATTTAAGTTTTTTAATTTTTTTTTTTACTATAATAGGGACTAATTTGTTAAATAAGTAAAATGTTAGGAAATTTAGTCCTTAATGTATAAATTTACATTTTATGTACTATTATGAGTCTAAAAATTTTTTATTCACATGCAAAATACATAATTAAATATTAGTATACTAAAATATAAATAAATAATCTCCCTACTTTCTCAATGGTCATACTAATATATGAAACCAAAATTCAAATTAATAAATTTATTTATAAAGTGTAATTGTTAAGGATAACTTGACTTTTATTGAATAGTTCAATGGCTAAAAAGGTCCAAAAGGTAACAAAAGGCTAATTCCTCAAAAAGTTCGGGGGGAAGTTAACCTTTATTCCTTAGCTAATGTAGCTCACTGACCTGGTTTAACAGCCGCTCAACAACCCATCCACCTTCTTTCCCACGCTTTGTTGTCAAAGCATCCACCTATATAAAACAGAAATTAATTGAAAGGATTGCTCAATTTACAGACTCCAAATGACTCGTGACAGCACATAAACTACAGATAGCCTAATCATGTGCAATAGCCTAATCATATGGAAAATCGTACCATTTGTCCACTTCACAAATTATTAACTTCTTTTCCACTTTTATCAATAAGAATAACAAAGAAAAAAGGGAATATGCTTCTATCATACTTTTAAACTGCACAAGGACAAAAATAAAAATAAATTTTCATTTGGTTGACATTATTCTAATATTTAGCTTCTAAAATAATACAAAAAGTTCATATGGGCTCTATTCTTGATGTTTCTTTGACATGTAAGCATCCTTTTCCATCAAATATTTGCCCATATATAGTAGAAGGTTGGCTGTATATACATACTTGTGTATATTTTCGCTATCATAATCTTGGTCTAGGATGCATATGTAAAACCAAATCTAAAAACACTTCAAAAAATAATAATAATAATAATAAAAATAAAAAACAAGATTCAGCTTATTTTCACTTTTTAATCTTACTTGAAAATAAATTTTCTTCAAAATCTTTTTAGCATAACATTTGCTTGGACAGTTTTTGTACACATATATATATTTCATATTTCTTCGATCTGGTGATCACAAAGCAACTAAATCACAGAATTTAGAGACAGTGCTTTCCCTGGCAATAATGTTGTCTGGTTTGCAACCAGCACACGGTTGTATCACCTTTGGAACCATTGAATAATGCAGTTGGCACATGCAACTACATCACAAGGGAAATGGTATTTATAATAGCAAATGGCTGGCCTGGCCAGGCCATGCAAGGTCAATGACTCAAACCCCATAAGAAAACTTCAAAATGAGACCAGACCTTTAACTAGGGGGAAAATGTCAGGAATCAATGTACAGATTAAGAAATAGTGAGACCAGAGAAGTTGCCAGATGAGAGCTCTGTCAAATATTTGACAGATTTCTAATGTTAGCAAATAAAATCATCACAACAATTAGGTTATCCCAAATCATCACCAAAATCTAAAATGCCTCTGACTTGGAACATTAAATTTTTAATTGAGCTGTCCACTGAATGCTCCTGAATAATTTAGGAAATAACATGGCCCCCACTATTATCCAAGAATCAGCAATGCTCTGATAGAGAAATTAGTTCCAATTATAGGGTTTTGGGTTGAAAGTAAAACTCAATAACCAAACCCAAAATAAAAATTTTGTTCATATTTCTGAGTTTTGCCACCTCGAAAAACCAGAATGTTGAATGAGACCTAAGAAATGCAAATAGAATGACGGACTTTGGGGAATTATATGGTTTTTCCATATGCATCATACTAAGAATTATTTTACAAAATTTCTTTATTTAAGGATATTATGGTTTGCTTATCATAATAGGATTAGTATTTTAGGGCAGTCATATACATATTTGGTTTTGTTGCCTATTTAGCCCCAAATAAATATTAAACTTAGGCTAATGACTGAATAAGAATTTTCAGTTTTTCATTTCCTACATTTCTGCATATTTGATTCTATATATTCTTGTTGAGTTTTTCTGGAGATTTGGTTCTGTATAATACATCAGCGAAAGTTTCGCTAAACAGGAATTGATGCAATTGGATTGATCCCTGCACCTATACCTTGTCCAACTTTATGAACAAAAGAAAATTATAAGGTGTCTGAAGCCACAAAGTAAACACTTTGACAATCTTAAAGCCCAGCGATCCATAACCCTAAATAACACCACATCCTCCTGCCCAATTGAACCACCCCCCACAAAAACCCCAAGGATATAAGTTCCCTCTCCATCTTAATTCAGGTTGTACACTAAAAGTTGCATAGAAATGATACGATTCTTAAAATTCTTGAATAGGTTTTGCTTAAAGGAGAAATAAACAGTCAAAAGAATGCTGAAACGAAGTTGAGATTTAAAAAAAAAATGAAAATAGTTGAAAATTAAACAGTGCAGCAAGCTACGTAATTGAAGTTTAAGACCTTAGTTGCATCAATTTTTCCATATTTAAATATACATTCCAAGATAAATGGATTTCACCAAAGACATGAAAAGCATATTGCAGTAAATTTTTTGTTTTTTTTTTTTTTAAAAGGAGGTTATAAGCTTTTTATTATCTGCAGTACCATCACATTCATCCTAACTTCAAAGTCATAAAATGTCCTACTAGTCAAAACAGCCTAACTAGTTTACAAGCATGACTTAGATGTCATGCATAATGTTAGTGGGAATGAATCTGATTTTAAACAAAATAAAAAGATTCATTATTCATAAACAAAGAATAATGAATATACATGCTCTGGAATATAAATTAGAAATTCTACTATGCATGAAAAATTCATTAAAGTTCACTAAGGGGAAATGCCAAATTACATACATTTCTTTCACATGTAGGTTCCGGTTCTTGATTACAAACAAATTCAATAGATACATGGGGAAAAATTGAAAAGATATCAAAGATAAAGCAAGATACACACCTCATCAAAGAAAAGGACACAAGGTGAACATGTCCTTGCTCGGGTAAATAATGTCCGAACTGCCAGTTCACTTTCTCCAACATATTTATTCAGAAGTTCAGGACCCTAAAAAAAAGCATCATGCTAAGAGTTCCAAGAGAAGAACAGATGTGAAAATCAAAGTAGAAAGAAAACACTAAACAAGAATAGGGGGGAAAAAGGAGAATGCAGCAAAGAGAAATAAAAGGACTCACCTTGATGTGAATGAAATTGGCCCCAGCCTCATTAGCAACAGCTTTAGCAATCAGTGTTTTACCACAGCCTGGAGGGCCATAAAGCAAAATTCCCGACTCTAAATTTACCCCAAATTTCTGAAGATTTAAAAAAATAATAAAAGAATCAGAAGCATGAAGTCGATCTCACAACCAAACATTCATTAACAACAGCTACACCTTTATGCCAAAATCCAACATAATTCATAAAGATTAAATGCAATACAACTAAACCAAATACCTAAAACAGACTGATCCAGGACGTAATATGTTGAAAGAAAGATGAAAATTTTTAATTGTTGATCCAACAAAGGTAGATATAGCATCTAAATATCTAAAACGTACAGATCAAAACAAAAACTGCAGAATCCTTAAAGTAAAACTTTGAAGCATATGAAATGAGCATGAGACAGAGGAATATGATGAAAACCTGATAATCCTCAGGATATTTTATTCGCCTAACTATATGAAGGTCAAACTCATTCCTTATAGAATGAAGCCCACCAACGTCCTCCCACTTCACATTAGGAACAGTAGAGAATCCTTCTCTTCTTGAAGAGGGCTGAACCACCTTTGCTGCTTGCTGCAGAATTTACAAAATTTAGAAGCTCCAACAAAGGACAAGCATTTTCACAATCATGTCAAGCGAGCCAGCCAACAAAGAGACACTTCAATTCTACGAATAATTTACATCTGATTGAAAAAGTTTTTAGGATTAACAAAATCGGATTCTCAACCTTGACCTCAAATATCAGCTACTACTCCACCATAGATCATCATCAATGCAAATAACAGCAGCAACAAGATAGTAAATAAACCATTACAGAAACCAAATAAAATTATTAACTGAATTTGCTTGTTAATTTTTTTTCTTTTTTCTTCTTTTGTTGGTTCAAGGCTTCAAGCATCTTATTTTTCATATGCTCAGCACAAAGAAAAAGTTAACCCACTCCATATTCCATAATAACCACATCGACACAAGAAGAGCAAATAGCTTCCTAAAACTACATACTGCTTTGCTTCTTACTAAATTTAGACAATAAAATAAAGTACAAACAACAGCACTTCATATCTAAACCACTTCAATATGAATATAACCCACTTCAATATAAAATAAAATACATCAAAACCTTGTTAAAAATTCTTTTACAAAAAAATTCTTCTTCAAGGGACTGGTTAAAAAAGACAAAAAAGCAACGTTAAAAATACATTTTTCACATCTGATTGCAAAATAAACTGCAAAGGAAAGACACTGGACTACTTTTTATAGTTAATCAATGAAACTTACATGTATCATGCCAAAACCTCTTTATGACAATCTTTTATTAAAAAAAAAAATGAAAAACAGTGATGCTTCTGGTGAATTCCTTATTTAACCTAGGGCTTTTTTTTTTTTTTGCAGTCCCTATTATAGCCCATAATCACAATTATTGTTGCTTAACATTACCTCAAAATCAGCCATTGTAATGGCAAGCTTTTCAATCTCCTCAGGCAACCAAGGCATCTTCCACCAATCTTCAGCGTATTCTTTATCTGCATAGTCTCTTCTTAGCTCAGACTTTCTTTGTGCAAGGATTCTCCTCATGGCAAGATTACCAGCCTTGTCAACCAGAGCATCCAAGTCAGCTCCAACAAAACCTGGAGTAGACCTAGCAATTTGCAAAAGATCAAGAGAACCCTCAAGAGTACACTTTCTGGTGAGCACTGAAAGAATCTCAACCCTCGCATTCTCATCTGGCACGCCTAACCTAATCTCACGATCAAATCTTCCAGGCCTTCTTAGTGCTGCGTCAATAGCATCAGGTCTATTGGTAGCTCCAATTACAAGAACATAACCAGAATTTTGATCAGTGCTTTCTGAGTCTGAATTTATGTTGGCTGGTTGTTTAAGCCTGTGAAATTCATCCATGCACGTCATCAATTGTGTCACAATCCGTCGCTCCATCTCCCTTTGTAGACTTTCTCTCTTTGAAGCAATTGCATCAATCTCATCAATGAAAACAATTGATGGTGCAGTTCTGTGTGCTTTGGAGAAAAGCTCTCGGATATTTTCTTCTGACGTGCCTGAAATTTTTAGGGCGCATAAAAGGAAATACAGTAGTAAGAAACACAAACTTTAACAGTTAGAAGAAAGCTTTCCATCATGGAATTCAACCATGATAGAACCCGAAAGATGAAAGAAAAATTTTAAAAAAAAAGTAATTAAACATGGGTCATAATCAGTAGTCATTTTATATTTTGAAAAATGAGAAGGAAACAACTAATTTCTTAGCATGGAAAATTACTAAAAAAAAACACATAGTTGAAACCAAGTTCACACAAGATGCAAGAGTCTATTAAAGAAAAAACAAATCAACAAAATTGACAAGCATTCAGGCATTAGCTTATACAGATACAGGGAAGTGTAAAAACATTTCTCAATACCTGATTGACTACAATCTATCAACATGTCATAGGGAAGGAAAATATAACAAAAACACCAGATATTCTGTTCCAAATCAAATTATAATTCTATCCGGAATCAAGTCTAATAATGACAAATAACAGCATAATTGCTAAGACAAAAGTATATAAAACTGTCCAAGTCGTGAAAGTCCGCAACATATTAACACTGCAGAGATAACCTTAGATCATCTAATAAAATAGCGTTGGCAAAGAGAGTTTTTTTTTTTTCCAAAAAAAAAAAAATTGCATACCTGAAACTCCAGAGACGACTTCAGTAGCAGAAATCTTGTAAAAGGGAACACCAGTCTCATTAGCAATGGCATGAGCTAGTTTAGTTTTGCCGCAGCCAGGAGGACCATGAAGTAAAATCCCACTTATAGGATTAACTCCAAGCCGCCGGGGCACATGAGGATGATACAAAGGCAAAAACACCTCCATCTCTAATTCCTCCAACACTGTTCTCATCCCCCCTAAATCCCTAAACCTAGGCCCATCTTTCCCACCCTTAACCTCCACTCCAGCAGTATTCGTAACTTTTGCTTTTCCTTTAAATATCTCTCTCCCTTCATTTTCAAGCTTCCTTGAATCTACAATGTCTATCTTATTAGCTGTTTTGGTATTAGTAGCTTCATCTACTTCAATATTCTTCTCTTTCTCTTTTGAATAACTCTCTCGTAACATTGACTGCATCAAATCAAACTCCGGCTCCACTTTCTCTCCGTAAATTGCGTCCTCTGAAGTCGAAACAGCTGAAGAAGAAGAAGAAGAAGGTGGCGATGACTCTGAGTCTGACTCAGATGAAGCTGTTGACACCCTATTCCGCACTATCTTCTTGGAATAATTATTCTCAATTTGCAGTAATTTCACTTCGTCCTCATCAATTCGCTTCCTTTTCTTGTGAAACTGACTGGGATTGTCAGAAATACCTTCTTCATTTTCATCTTCTTCCACTGAAGAAGAAGATATTCTGGAATTATGGCGATGGCGAGAAGACGATGATGTAGAGGAAGAGTTGAGAATTTTTTTGACGAGTGCAGCTAGGGTACAGAGTTTCATGCGGCGGTAGTTGGAGTCTTGGCTGCGGAGGTGGTGGACGATATCCTCCGCGGTCGAGAATTCCTTTTTGCAGGAATCAACATCGTGTTTAAGCTTTCTCTGGTTCCTGCCTGCACCAACACCGCCTTCTGATCTTCTTCTTCCTGCTCCCATCTTCTTTTTTTTTTTTTTTTTTTTTTTTTCCTCCCACAACCAACTGGGTGCAGGGTTAAGCCAGGAACAAAAGAGAGTGCACACTTAATAATAATAATAATAATAATAATAATAATAAGGGATAATGATATCTCAATTTTTCTGTTTTTTCTATTTAAGTATCTAAATTTTTTTTTTTTCAATTAAATGTATGATCTTATGAAAAGTATACTAATATAGTGTCTCTGACCGATTTTGATGCTGATTGTGTGCTCAGTCAGATCAAACAGGATCTACTTTTATCCCAGTAATTAATCATATCATTTGCCACATGTGTTGCATTATTTAAAGGATAAAATTATACTTATTCAGTCACCCTTCATGTCTGTCATGTCTGCTACAGAAGTTACTGTTGAGGTTATTTTTGTCAATTCATAATATTTAATAAGGGTATTTTTGTCCTTTAAATAATGCAATACACGTGGCACATGACATGGCTAATAACTAGGATAAAAGTGGGTCCAGTTTGATATGACTCAGCATCCAGTCTACCAGAGACACTATATTAGTATGTTTTTCAAAAGTTCAGACACTTGATTACAAAATAGCAAAACCGGAAAAGTTGAGACATCAAAAATGTCATTATCCCTAATAATAATAATAAGGGATAATGACTTTTTTGGTATCCCAACTTTTCCGTTTTTGCTATTTGAGTGTCTAATTTTTTTTTTTTTTTTGCAATCAAGTGTCTGAACTTTTGAAAAGCATACAAATGTAGTATCTCTGGCTGATTTGATGCTGACTGGATGCTCAATCAGATCAAACAGGACCCACTTTTATATCAGTCATTAACCATATCATTTGCCACATATATTGCATTATTTAAAGGATAAAATTACCCTTATTCAGTCACCTTTCACTTCTGCCATGTCTGCTGCAAAACCTGTTGAGGTTATTTTTGTCAATTCATAAGACTGAATAAGGGTATTTTTGTCTTTTAAATAATACAATACACGTGGCACATGACATGGCTGATAACATGGATAAAAAGTGGATCAGTTTGATCTGGCTCAGCACCCAATCAGTCGGAGACACTACATTTGTATGCTTTTCAAAAGTTCAGACACTTGATTACAAAAAAAAAAATTAGACACTTAAATAGCAAAAACTAAAAAGTTGGGACACTAAAAAAGTCATTATCCCTAATAATAATAATAATAAGGGATAAGGTTCATTTAAGCCCCCTAAGTTTACCCCAAAGCTCAGATAAGCCCTCTATTTTTTTTTTGGCTCAAATACATTAGGGTTTAATTAAAAAGGCTCATTTAAGCCCCTCTTTGAAGATGGATTTTAACTCTGTTAAGTCAAATGATGACATGGCAAACTACCCACCACTTTTTCTGTTCTTCTTCTCTATCTGCACCACTATCACACCTCTACCTTTACCTTCAAAAGAGGAAGCTTACCCAATAACTGGGTTACCCGTTCTTCTTCTCTATCCAACTTCTGCGTTCACCTTCACCATATCATCACCACCACTACCACACCACAACTCAATCAAATCTCTTCCTTACCTTCTCTTTTCTGTGAAAAAAATAATAATAATTATCTCTCGCTCGCTCGCTCGTCAATGGCCGATGATGCACCAGGAGGTTCTTCTCCTCTAATCCCTCTATCTCCGATCACCGAGCCTAGCGAGATCGACCTCGAAGTTAGCCTTGGAGACCAAATTCAGTGCCGTATTTGCCTCGAAACAGACGATGATTTTTCTCTTCTTTAATTTCACTTTCCTTTTTTTTCTTTTTTGGTTAATTAAGCTGCTCGATGTTGCTTGCTGCTTGCTTGAGTTGAAAATTGCAGAGAAATTATATCACTTCAGCCTGAAGCTTTAACGGCGGCAGTGGAAGAATCTTCATCGATGAATGATAGAACGATGGATGTGCCAATAGAAAACATCTAGTGAAGGATTTAAAAAATTGTTGCATTTTTATTTTGGTTTTGGTTTGTCGTTTGTGATTTTGAATTTGGTTTATTAGCAGTGGTTAATAGACTGCAATTCAAAGGCTAAATAAGCATTGGAACTGCAAAAAATCTACCGCTGGGAATTCTTTTGGCTTGAGTAATTTCACAAGTTTTGAACAGCGTCCAATCATATTGTTGGGATTGAAAATTAGAGGTGGTTTTGATGGGTTTTCAAATTTTGACCAAATATTGATAGGTTTTCAATAAAATTTAAGTTTGTGGTTTCTCTTTATGCTATGTTTTGATTGGAGACTGATGGTACTCATGAAATTGCTTACAAAAATTCAATCTTTTTGGTGCATTGGTTGTTAGGTCCAAATGATTTCGCTTTTCTTTTAATTGCTCAGTTCTTCTTTTCACATTCGATCTTTTTTTTATTGGCAATCATATCTTTTTCTGATTGTAAGATTGTTGAGAATGGCCTCGAGTTTGATCCTTGCTAATGATTAAGTCAACAAAATGAAAATTGAAAGATGACTAGTGTAACAAGCTCTGCTAGATTATTGATTTGATACATTTTTGGAAATTACATATTTTTTTAACCACATGTTGATTCTTTGTAGACCACTAGAGGTTACTAGACAAGTACAGTCATCTAGAATAAGTGTAGTGGTGAATTCAGAAACCGCTTCTGAGAAGATGGAACTCGATATTTCTTTGAGCCCCAGGGTGAATTCTTTAAAACCATCGAAGACTGTAGCCATAATGGATCATGCCACTTCTCTTTTAGAAGCTGGAGTTCTTGTTATTCGGTTGGCTACTGGAGAACCTGATTTTGCTACACTAGCTCTAATAGCAGAGGTGAATCTCTTTTCTATTTTGTTTATTCTAGAATTCTCACAGGTGTTTTTTTTTTGTTTATTTTCTGTTCCTGAAAGTTGATATGCTTTAATATGAGTGTTTTTATTTTTTTCATTTTTTTTCTTTGGAAAAGGTAGGCTGGGATAAATGCAATTCGTGAAGGCTATACAAAGTATACTCCAAATACTGGTACATTAGAAGTTCAGATAGCTATTTGTCATAAACTGAAGGGTCAGTTTATTTTTGGACTAATTTCCACTCATACCCGTTCTGTGTGTGCTTGAACGGAAAATGTATGGTAAAGGCAAGCAATCAGAAGTGAAATATAGAAGAAGAAGGAAAAAAAATCAATTAGGTCATATATTTGGTAAAGTTTGCCATGTCATCATTTGACTTAACGGAGTTAAAATCCATCTGCAAAGAGGGGCTCAAATGAGCCTTTTTAATTAAACCCTAATGTATTTGAGC
>CATIWK010435938.1:0-13158 GCA_949634005.1 Mallotus japonicus
TTATTTATGAAGAAAAAAAATATTTTCAATTTGCTGCTGATTTTCTTCTAAATCATTGTTTTTAAGGTGTTCTAACCAAGGGTTTTTAGATTCTTTACTATAAAAATGAAAAGTTATTCTTTGGTCCCAAACTTTAAATTGTTAAAAAAAGACAAACCATCTTCCAAACTCATAGAACACGTGCAACTAAAAAGTTGAATTCCTATTGAATCATTAGAATGGGTTAGTTGGGCACTTCTAATTTCTAAAAAATAAGCAAATAGCCAACATTGCACCAACCAAATTTCAAAAAGGGCTCACAAGAATGGTAGTAATTAAGGGATCAACAAGTAAGGCCAAGGAGGATTAATCTAAGAGCAAAGAATTTCCCAAATGCCAAAACTCTAGCCAAATTTATGTATTCAACTGCTGGCTTCCATGAACTTGGGCACATAAAAAACTTACATATGAGCACCTATAGGAACTCCATCTGGTTGATCTTTGGATTTTAGTTTTTGATGAACTAATGAATGATATGATGAGTACTCAATAGATGCAGCTGAAAAGTTAATCAATTTAGGGTCCTCTCAGTTTATTATACATGCTATATCTGGTCCAATAATTGGGAAACCAGTTAGCACAACCACGTCTCTCTGTGTAATAGATTCCAGTCCAAAGCGGAATATAAAAGAGTTTACACTTAGAGCCTAATACCACGTTGTAGCGCACAAGATACTGGCTTGAAAGGGCTATTCGATTTTGCTTATCTCAATTAATTGGGTTATCCCTAATTTTTTTTATCATTTTTAAAAACAAGACTTAACCTTTCAATCCATTTGACCCATTCATCAAGAGGCTTGTTTCAAGACTTCATTAACGTGGCAGAAGTAAATCTGCCCGAAGCAGTAACTCATTTTTTCTTTTCAGAGGAAATATTGATTGACTTGGTACCTTGTCTAGTTCTCTATGTGGGCTGATAGATAAAAATTCATCTACATTAACCACATATGGTATCAAATCCTTGAATAAATGTCAATATATATGGTTTCCAATATACGAGCTCTATAACTGGAATTAAAAAGAAAGAAAAACAGTATATTTAGAGGATTTAACTTGATTTGAAGGATTGATGGAAGTGGTTCTACCTTTATTCTTAAAATGAATGTATCGACAGTTTCCTGTACAAAACAAGAACATGTTGAATACAGTGATTATATGTTAAAAAAATTGGAATTATATATACTAGTTTCCAAGTAATGCGATATCGATCAACATGTTCATCAGTTGAGATCTCCTTTTATTTTTTAGTTGTATTAATGTTTGTAAATTCAATATGGTGTGTGCATAATACTTTAAATTTGTTGCATTGGAGCAATTACATAAAAACATTACCTGATGAGCAGTTCAATAAGTCGATTCCTCATTGTTGGACACTGGGAGTGGTGTAGGTGTTGTTGTTCCTTTAGCGGGACTTATTGACATAATAGCTGCAATGTCATTGGAAGGATATTCAATAAAAGAGCTATAAAATCAAGACCTCTTGGACACCCATAGAAAGGTTGCTAATGGCTTAAGGTTCAATATGCTGATTCCGATTAACGGCATGGAGATACTTATTGGAGTAATTGTGCTTTGTATTAAATCGAATGAAAAAATATAGTCGGTGGATGTTGAAATTGGCTTCGTTTGATTACAGATGTTACAATTGTGTTTTGAAAATTGGAGAAAAGAAGAGGGTAGAGATCTATCGCAGCAGGGTTAGGGTTAGTACATGAGATGGCAGTTTGGAAATTCGTAGCTTGTATTTTGAAAGTATTTAAAGTGTTGGATATCTGTTAGAAACTGGGAATGGGGTTTTTTGAGATGTGTAAAATGGCACGTTGGCTATTAATTATTTTGGGAGTACCAAATTTACTACATAACAACGATCGCAATTGTTCACCGAAATCATCTTTTTCCATTACATGAGAAGTTTATTCACTCATACTTCATCCTTCTTCCAACAGTATGTAATATACTCTTATCATCCAATGTGGCAAAATTATGGATTGATATGACTAGTCAACATTGATAATATGATTTGATGACATACAAGGTAATTGTTATATTGACATATACTTACCTATTGGAATTTTAATTTGATGTTTGTTTAATCTAATTTAACCAATTAAAATAAATGTATTGTTTAATCGATGTTCATATGTTCATTGTAACCAATTAACATAATGTATGTTTAATTGATGTTGTAAATACTTATGCATTATGTATTGCATTTTCCATATTAACATAAAGTGCGTTCATATATATGACATAATCTATGTACATGTATTAAAAAACAAAATATGTGTTCATGTATTATACAATATCATCAACATTGATGCCACTTGTGGTGTATTGATGATAAATAATTAACATCATGTATGTTTAATATAAGTACATATATTTGTGGAAATTTGACATTTATTTACATAATGCACGATTAACTTGATTTGAGTTTAATATAAAGTAACCAATCATCACAATTTATATTTAATCAATGTTCATATGTTTACTTTATTTATATATTAGGTCTCGCGTTTTCCATAAAGTGTGTTCATATATATAACATAGTATATGTACATGTATTATAGAACATAATATGTGTTCATGTATTATATAACATTGTCAACATTGATGATCACACTTTTGGTCTACAAAATAGCTACATAATGTATGTACATGTATTAGACAACATAATATGTGTTATTGTATTATACAAGATTGTCAACATTGATGCCACTTGTGATGTAGAAAATATCAAATTAACATAATATATGTTTAATATATTACCAACATAATATGTGTTTATGCATTATACAATATAATTCTACTAAACTTGCCACTTGTGATATAGAAAATCTAATTAGCTTAATGTATGATTAATATATGTTCATATGTTTGATGAAAGTCATCACACTTATTTACATAATGTACGATTAACCTGTTTTTTGTTTAATTTCATGTAAACAATCAACATAATTTATATTTTTATCGATGTTCATATGTTTACATATATTATGTATTTGATCACGCATTTTCTATGAAGGGATTTTCATATATTTTCCATAATCTACATACATATATTACACAACATTTTGGAACTAAATAAAAGTTGATAATGGCGTAGAAACCATCTAATTAGGTAATATATGTTTAATATATGCCTATAGGTTTAATTTAATATAGTATGGAGTTTTATTTTATTCATTATTGTCTATTTACTAAATGATTTGATGAATTTTGACATTTATTTACATAATGTATGATTAATCTGATTTTTGTTTAATCTAATGTAACCAATCAACATAATTTATGTTTACTCTTGTTCATATGTTTAATCGATGTTATGAATATCGAATCGTATTTTCCATAATGTGTGTCCATAATGTATAAGACAGCATTTTGTGACTAGATAAGAGTTTCTAGTGGTGTGGAATCAGATTAATGTATGTTTGATTATTTGAATGAAGAAACTATGACATAATGTATGATTAATCGACGTTCCTCCAATATATATTGATGGCACTAGTGGGTAATAAACTAATAAATTTACAATATTTATAGTAATTTATTAATTTTATTGTAATTTTTTCCATAATTAGGACCATACTGTTTGTCAATATATATCCAATACATTTAATTAATGTATATTTGTTTATTTAATTTATTATAATTTTGGGTATCATTTGTGCCAAGGTCATTGTGTTAGTCAACTTTGGCCATGGAACATTGGTCATAGCACATCAAAAATGTATGTTTTATTCAGCTGCAAACCTTTGTGAAGTTAGTTTAGATATAACCATTCTAAAAGTTTTCTCTCTTTTTATAGTAAATGATCAGTTCTACCTTTAGTTCACTAGATGTCGACTTTTGGCATGCATCGCACCGTTGATTTATATATAAGGTAGTTCATTTCTGCCTGAAGAATCATCTTTTCTTCATTCAAACCCTAATACAGTTCCATTTTTTATATCAAATTAGGATTAGTAGAAAAATAAAAGATATGGAGATGATTAGTCAACCCCACCCAAAACACTTATACACTAGAATTCAGAATATAAAACATTTTCCAATTTATTGGAGATCTGGATGTGTCAATTGTAAATTGATTTCAATGAAAGTTGTACAAGTTCGATGCAGATATATGTACAACTCCCTAATTTATTGCATTACCATACATACGCAATGCTCTATAGATACCCTTCTCATCAAATGACTGACGAAGAATGCGAAGACTTCATTGGATTACTTGAGCGATGCGAATGCAATTATGCTTTCATCGAGTTGCCTCATCGTTATGTTACATATTATGACGATTTTGTAACCACATATTTTCATGTCATCGAGAGTAAATTCAACTCTTTTGAAAATGTTGATATACTGTAATCAACGAATCACTCAAAGCACATGGAGGCTAGTGAAGGAAGCAGATACTTATAAGACATAATGCACACTAGGTCCAGTAATGGAATTTTTATTAAATATGAGCAGAGAAAACCTGGTTCAATAACCTTTTTAATTTTTTTACCAAAATAAATGAGATTTTTTAAAAGGGATATATCTTGTTATTTCTATATAGATGTTGTTTAATAAATGCAGAGGAGATGTGAATGAATGCATGTCTTATCTATATCAGACATATTCTCTAGTGGAGTCTACATGTTGCTCCTTTTCCAAATTAGCTGTTGAATTTTGTTTCTGGCAGTTTTGTCTAGAAATCAGAGGCTTTTGCTGGAAAAAAATTGATTTCTCTAAATATTATCCTTTCCTTAAAAAATTAATGCTAGAATATACGATTTTTATTAAGAATTTTTCTATAACCATGAGACTGTACTATACAATAGGAGGTGTTTATTTCTCCTATGTATACATTAATAGTGAAAGAGATTTGGTGGTGTTGTATATTCCAAATTTCTTACATAGAGATTTTTTGGATATAATTTTGAAAATAAAAAATTTACCTATAATTCAAATGATTTTTGGGGTGGAGTTCAGAACTCAATTTTTGGATGCCGATATTAAGGAGCTACAACAGAAGTTTGTGATTCAACGATGTTTATATTTTTTTCAAAATCATTTCTAACTGTTATTTCTTAACGATTTTATTGTATTGTTTTAATATTTGTAATTTATGTATTATTATGATATTACTTTATGTAAGTTGTGTTTGTAATGTAATAGCATTTTTGTATTGATGTGAATTAGTGTGCTTGTAATGTGAGTGTTTTTAGCTTCAATCTCAATTACTCACTTAAAGCAGTTTATTATTATGATGAATTATATCATGTATTAATATCATAATGAAGAAACATTTATCTTAGGGTTTTAACACAGTTTTTATGATGGTGGGATAGGGTCAACTTCATTAGGTTAAAAAGGGGTGTATAAGAGTCACGTCTGTTGACCTTTCTAATAACTACTATAAATAAACTGCTTCGAATCCAATTAACTTAAACTCCGATATACAATTTTACATCTATTACTATTTTATAAAACTGTCTCTTTTCCTCTAAACCCTGTTAATTTATTTTCTAAGTCTTTTAAAATTTCTTTAAACTAAGTTGAAGAAAGGCAAAAGGTACAAAAAAAAAAAAAACCTTCAACATATATGAGAAAAGCAGATAGCACCTTAAAGTTAGTGTCTACTCATTAAAGCCCCTGAACTTTTGAAAAAGGCTCAAATAGACCCCTTTTTTAACAGTGACTTAACAGAATTTAAGTTTTAGTTTCTGAAACTACAAAAAAAAAGGTGCAACAAAGCCCTTAATATTTTATTTTAATACAATTAAACCCTAAATATTTTTAAAATTCAAAATATTTATTTATTTTTATTAATTAATATTTTATTTTAGAATTTATTTTGGAGTCCAAAATTATTTTTCAAAAAATTATTTATTTTAAAGCATATATGACTTATTTTTTAAAAAAATAATTTAAAGCATAAAATTATTTTCCAAATTCATTTCATAGTGTAAAAATTATTGCAAAAAAAATTACTGATCTGAATTATTTTAGAGTATATATTTTTTTGAAAAATGATCTTCTAGTATAAAAATTTTGATTCTTGTAAACATTATTATATGAATCAAAATATTTTATTCTTAAAAAATGCTCTATAATAATTTTTATGATAAATTTACATTTTATTGGCCAAATAAAATTTAACAAGTTTCTAAATAAAATTTTATTGGTTAATGAAATTTAATAATTTTCTAAATAAGATTTTACTAGCCAAATAAAAGTTATTAATTTTTCTTAATAAAATTTTATTGGTTAAAAATAATTTATTAAATTTTCCAATCAATTAAAATTTAATAGTTTTTCTAAATAAAATTTTATTAGCCAATTTAATAATTTTTTTGGCTAGTAAATTGTAGAATTTATTAAAAAAATTATAATAGAGCATTTTCAAAATAAATTATTTTTATGTATAAAATACTTTTTAAAAAATAATTAAACTTTTGAAAATAATTTTATAGTAAAAATATTAATTAAAAATGAATAGTTTGAATTTAAAAATATTTAGGATTTAATTGCATTAAAATAAAAGATTAAGAGCTTTTTTTGTACCTTTTATAGTTCCACAAACTAAAACTTCATTTCTGTTAAGTCATTGATAAAAAAAAAGGGCTATTTCAGCCGTTTTTAAAAGTTTAAGGGTTTTGATGAGTCGACACTAATTTTAAGGTACTATATGCTCTTCTCATATAAGTTGAAGGGTTTTTTTTACCTTTTGCCAATTTAAATTGACTACTCAAGTTTGGTTTTACGATTAAATTTCTGTGGCATCGCTAGTTGTTTAAATCTCTATTTATACTGTTGGGGAGATAGAAATTTCCATTTAAACGAAGCTTGGAGAGTTTGTTTTGTTTGTTTTTGATATGATATGATGATATGCAGTGGAGGCTCAAGTCTCTATCTCTATCTTAATGCAGTCTGTTTCTGGCTGTGCGTATCTTCATATGAAGAATCATTTTAAAAACAAATTAAATAATTGTCTTATTTCGCAAATTTTGACCGTTTGTACAGTGTGCGTGTACTTCTCCACGTTCCTAGCTAGATCTCTGTTGCTCTCTTTCCTTTCCTCATTTTCTTTTATTTCTTAATAATAATAATAATATCATTCCTGCATTTACTTCTTGCTTCTACATTCTTGACTTCTACTTTACCTTTTCCTTTTGCATTTTTGCTTCGATTCAAGAATGTTGTTGTTTTGTGTTTTTGCACTTCATTTTGTTTAGTGTTTGAAGTGCTTTTATTGTATGATGTTAGTTGTTTAGTGGGTATGTTTTGATTCTAAGTTTGAACTCTTTAATGCAATTTTAAAGACATTGAAAATGTTTATTTGTTTGAAATTTTTTTGTTTCTTTGATTTTCCATTCTGGGTTTTGATGTTACCTAGTGGGCTTTGTCATAATTTCACTCATTAGGCTGTTAATAGTAATTATTGACATACTTCAGAAGAATAGTATGTTTTTTGGGATCCTGTAGCTGGGAAAGATTGGATTTTTTTCCTTTTTTTGTCTTTGGGTTTTCTTTTCCACTGATTATAAAAAAAGTTCGAAACTTTGGAGGGAATTTTTCTTAAAAGTTATGATTTCCATTTAATGGTCTTATCGTCTCATTGTCTTCTTCTGATGTAAATGTGACGAGTTTCTGGTGATTTCTTTATCAAGTATTGGTAGGTGTTGGCCTATGCAGTTGCCAAATGTTTCAACTTCTGAGTCTTTTTGCTTGAGCTGTAGCCTTCTGTTCTTTTTCTTGCATATTAGTTTATGAGAGGGAGATTAGGATTAAAGTGCTCTTGTGAGCTTGTCCTTTTGAAATCACAAGACTCACAAGGTTTTTGTTGAGATTTTCAATTTTTTTTTTTTATCCATTAGTATGGGTGGGTATCTTCTCATTCTCGCGCTTTAGGAGTTAGGACGCTTAATTTTTTAAATATCAGAAGAAACCAGGAATCTGTCTGGGTTGGGTTGTGTTTAGGTTGCAATTGCAAAGTGAGCGTAAAATATTAGAAATTTCTAGTTTTTCTTGTTCAAAAAATGGGGCATTCTGCAGCTGTATGGGATCATAGGGCTGCCATTGAGATTACGAAGGACTGGAATGGTATAAACCAAGTGGTGCTTCGAAACCCACAAGGGGCTTCTGCCAGGGTGAGATTCTCTTCATTTTTTTTTTCTTGGGTAGTGAATTTTTGAAGTAATGATTATCTAATTAGGATTCCTTATTGATGCGAAACAGGGAATTTGTTGAACTAAAGAGGAGATGATATGTTTTGTTTAATCTGTGAAAGTACTTGAAAGAATTTTTATGGATGGCCGATTTTGTGATTACAGGTGAGCCTGCATGGAGGTCAAGTAGTTTCATGGAGAAATGAACAAGGGGAGGAGCTTCTATTTACCAGCAGCAAGGTCCATATTTTTTTTCCAAATCTAGACTTTTATCTGTCCTACCATGTAATATATATATATATTTTTGTAGTTAGGCAGATGTCTCGCCTGTAACATATACAGTTCAGTAAAAGGTTTTAATTTTGTTTCAGGGTACCTCTTTTAAGAAAATTGACATTCAAGATTGTGGAGCTGTACCAGTCAAATTTTATCAGAGCTTGTATTTTTTTGAAAAATAAATATATTTATCTAGCTAACTACCAAGATGATTAATGAAGGAGAAATGGGGTGGCTTAAAAGGCTAAGCGTTTATTTTTATTTTTATTTGTAATATTAGCTTACAACTTGGAACATAACCGATTATTCTTGGAGGTTGTTTCTACCCTATACATTGGACCATCTTATTTTTCAATTGCAATATTAGCCCCATGAAAGTCTGTAGTACTTCAAGTTCATTAAAGTAATTGGATCTTAGTTGTATTTTAGTTGCTTATCAGTCTTCCTGGGGAAAGCCTATCATTAATACTTCTTACCTGCTAGAGCTTTAAGGTTGGTTTACAGTGTGATGTTGCATTTATTGCAGGCAATCTTCAAGCCGCCAAAAGCAATGAGGGGAGGGATCCCTATTTGTTTTCCTCAGGTACTTTGATCTCTTGTATATGCATGAACATAATTGCTGTCCTGGAGACATCTTCCTTACATGTGCTGTTAAATGCTCATGAAGTTTGGAAACTGCGGATCTCTAGAGCAACATGGTTTTGCTCGGAACAAGACTTGGATAGTTGATGACAATCCTCCTCTGCATCCTAATGATGCCCATGGAAAATCCTTTGTTGACTTACTGCTTAAACCATCAGAAGAAGACCTGAAGGGGTGGCCCCATAGGTATAAGCTTGAACGCTTTATATTCCTGTTTATCTCCAGAAAAGGAAATTGCTTGTTTGTCTGCATGACTAAGATTTCAATTGATAGTTACTTGGTACTTTGAGGAGAAATTTTATAATGATCATGACCTTTGATGACTTGAAAGGCCAAGCCAATAATATCAAGCTATATAAGGTTCGCCCATGTGCTATTAGGTTTTAGTTTTTATCGCTTTAGTTAAATACTAAATTTTTATTGGTTTGACCTTCCAACTCATTAAAGACTAGTATAATGTCTTCATACTTGAGCCTCTAGTTTAAGTTTCTCGATATTGTTGACTTGTTTTATATGCCCCATGATGTTCAAAATTTTGCATTCTTTTATAGTAAAGTGAATATTCTTTCCTCTCTACATCATAATTACACAAGTTTTGCCTGAAGAGATCATAAGTTGGGTGGGCATTGTTGAAATGTTGACTTGACCCACAAACACATCTTTGCATACTCAGTTATCTATCTATGTGATGGCCGTAAATAAAAGTGATATATTCACTTGTCTGATTTTTGTTGTCTTCATTTCAGTTTTGAGTTCCGTCTTAGGGTGTCACTTGCAACAACAGGAGACTTGGCGTTAATATCAAGAGTTCGGAACATCAACGGCAAACCATTTAGTTTCTCATTTGCATATCACACATATTTATCTGTTTCTGACATAAGGTATGGCTGCTTTCCCAAACTTGAAGGATGTAGAATGGAATAGATTAGGTTTATGTATATGAATTATCACATGTATTTTGTAGAAACAAAACCTTGCTTATGTCAGTAGTTGTAACTTTATCCTTGGAGAAATACATTTTCTGGAACGGGCTTATTTGTAAAAGTAGGAAGGAATTTTTGTTATTCTGGATACGGGCAACAATATATTAAACAGGTCATCCAACCAAGTCCTGGATTGTAATGCGAACCAAGCCACAGATTGAGAACAGCAAACTAAGTTTTGGAATGTTGCAGTCTGTAGAATAGATTGCGCTTTTAAAAAACACGTGCAAGAAACTTTGATTTTGTTTTAAAATATAATCTTGTTTAGATAAAATGTAATCTCAACAATTTCTTAGTTCCATGTAAAATTATAATTATATTTCACTTGTTGGAATTTTATAAATGAGTAGCATGTCATGCTCCAAAATTTTCGATATCTTGTTATGACAAGTAATTTCTGTTGAATATCTAAATGCTTACAACTGTAACTCCAGTGAAGTGAGGATAGAAGGACTGGAGACACTTGACTACTTGGACAATCTTTGCAGAAGAGAGAGATTCACAGAACAAGGAGATGCTCTAACTTTCGAATCTGAGGTATATATGCTGATTTCAATTTAATTCTTGATATGAATTCCTATTATTACTGTTTATAACACAATCCAATAAGAATTCCCAAATAATGTGAGCTGCATACACTTTGAACACTTGCATGGTTTTGAAATGAGGCATTGTTATTCATTATTTGATCTGTCTGGCAGGTGGATAGAGTCTATCTTAGTTCTCCAAATGTAATCGCTGTGCTTGATCATGAAAAGAAACGAACATTTGTCGTACGAAAGGAAGGATTGCCTGATTTTGGTAAGCTACTACCATCTAAAAGAATACGCATAAACTAACAACATGCACATGTGCAAATGTGTTCTGTACGTGTGAATGTGCTAGCATATGTACACCAGACTGAATGTTGTTATAACAGTTGAACTTTTATTTATATATTTTTAATTTTATTTTTTTTAACAACTCTTGACAAATAGTGGTATGGAATCCATGGGAGAAGAAATCAAAAGCAATGGTGGATTTTGGTGACGAGGAGTACAAACACATGCTATGTGTTGATGGAGCAGCAATTGAGAAGCCTATTACATTGAAGCCAGGCGAGGAATGGACAGGGCGCTTGGAGCTTGCAGCTGTGCCTTCAAGTTTCTGCAGTGAACACTTTGATATCCAGAGAAGAGGCTTTTAAAGAGGAGTATCAGAATCAAGACTAAACCATTAGAATGCCCCTTATTATCAGAATCTTGCATGAAGTCGTCGGTTTTTTTTTCCCCCTCTTCCGCCTCATTTTGGGTGTTTTTCTTGAGCACATGCAGTAGTTGCACTGAACAAAATGTAACCTTCTCTTCCCTTCAGTTTATTTTTGAATCCAAAGCACATGATTATGGGGCCTTATGGTGGGTGCAGCGTTCTCTGTTTGTGGTTGCTTTTAATCACGGGGAGAGCAAGTTGAATTGTGTTGGATCCATGGGAATGTACAAGTGAATCGAAGAGCACTTCTAAAGTATCTCTTAATTACATTACTCTTTATTAACACCAAAGATATGCTTACTCTTTATTTGCTCAATAAAAATGAGACATTTTTATATCATAAATTCTATCATTTGATGTAATGCACTCAGCGCAAAAATTTTCGTTTACACAGAAGACGCTCTGAATGATGTGCCAATTTGTATAATTTGTTAATAAAAAAATTGAAACAAAATTGGAACTGATGGGCTTTACTCAGGATACATCATAATACTAGTTTAGGTTAGATGGAGGCGAATAAGTTAGACAGGATCTTCATCGCAGTTGTATATGTTTTTACTTTAATGACGATCCTGCCCAAGCTAACCAATGGAATTTTTGTGGGATAGCGGAATCGTCTAATCTTCAGAACGGAAATAATGTGCTGCTGTGCTTCCGAATGTTGTCGTGTCCGAAAACGACAATCTAGAGGATAACAGCAACCCAACTCTTGTCCCACGTGGACGAACATGCAGCATTCAACTCCTTTCTTGGACGGACACACCCAAAATGTACACTTGTAATTGTACCGCATCAGACCCTTTCCTACTCTACTGCCAAGTCTAGTGGTGACAGTTGATTCTGTGAATTTTATTGCTGCAAATTGTGAAGTTTGATGATTATTTTTCATGTCGCGGCAGCGATGTTATATTGCATCGCTGATTCATTATAAATCACTAAATTAGTTTTCATATTTTATCAAATTTTTTTAAAAATTTAATTTTTTTGAATTTAAAATTTAAGTTGCACACGAGTGAATTCGTCATGCAAGAATTTAAATATTCGTAGTCTATAAATTTTTTTTTTTAAATTTAAAACCTAAGTTGCACGCTGGTGAACCAGTTATATAAGGATTTAAACACCCGTAGTCTGTAACAAAATTTTTTTTGAATCTAAAACCTAATTACACATGAGTGAATCCGTCATATAAGAATTTAAATACCCATAGTCTATAATTTTTTTTAATAATTAACTGAAATTCAAAAAATTAAATATAAGAGCTATTTAAATAATTATCACGGGCCAGCGACGCACTGTAATATCACTGTGTGCATCACTGACCGCAACATGTAACATTTTCTTTTAATAAATAGTGGCAATTAATTTATTATATGTACAATCTCTTTGTCCCTCAAATTTTAGTCTAATGGTCTATGAATGACTAGAGATTGAATTTTTACTTTTCTTTTTTCAATTCTCTAGTTGATTGCTGGCTTGAGATTATGATGGGTTATTTTAATTCCACAGTATTAGAAAGCAATTCATGTTGTTAACGAATTCAAATCCTACTCTCTTCATTCACTGGGAACATTAATGATTGTAGTTTTCGTGACTTAATTTTATTGCTTGTAATACTATTTTTATTGAATGAATCTATAATTGGACGGCACATAAAATGACATTATTGACTACATAATAATGTATGGTAAACCATAACATTTCTTTCTATTAATTTATCACCATTTCACAAAAAAATATTTTACATATTTGAAAATTGATTCTGTATAAAGATTTTTTTAATCAGGGAAAAATACAACAATAATAGTTACTTTTGTGTG
>CATIWK010436213.1:0-14106 GCA_949634005.1 Mallotus japonicus
ACATAATATATATACTTATATATTTATATATACTAAACCACATAAATATATACATATATACATATAATAAACCAATGTAGTTTCACTAAAATAATAATGTTTACATAACCAATCTAAACACCAAACAATGAATTAATTAATTAATTAATTAAATCTTAATTTAAATTTTACTTTATTAACACCGAAAATTCATTTCATTTCATTTTTAAATATAAAAATCTAAATAAATATTTCTGGTCTTAACAGTCTGACTCCCCTCAATTATTTTTTAGGATCTCGGGAGTCGTCTGTTAGTCCGCCTGCTATACGCCGGATTTCTTCTTCACCAGCTATTTTATGTAGGTCTATATAATGTACTATCATTATGTATTGAACTCTAGAACACCGCAGTAGATGTTTTATAACTGTGATGTATTTTATGAATTGTTTATGTTAAAAGTTTGTATTATGATAATTATTATAGTAATGATTAAGGAATTTGGATTTATGATAAAAGTGTTATTTATTTCATTTAAGCATTTTTATTTAAAGTATTGCTTTGTATTTAATGTTTTTATTTTGCGAAAAATTTTTAAGGCTTACTATGGGTTTCGTGTACTTTATGTATTCCCATTCCCTAATGCCGGTCACGGACCTCTAGGTTCGGGTCGTGACATGTTATTCTTCCTCTATTGTCATTCTTGCTTTGTAAGCCCTTTTCTGGGCCTTAAAATGCTGAGCTTCTTAGTTTTTGACCTTAAAATGCTGAGCTTCTTAGTTTTGGGCCCGATTACTTATGTGGGGTATCACAATGATTTTTAAATTTTATTTAAAACTTTTTCAAAATTTTTGAAAATTTTCAATTTTTTTAAAAAACTTTTTATGAATTTAAAAATGTTTACAATTTTTTATTTATCTAAATAATATTTCATTAGTCAATCATTAAAATTAAATTTTGAACTTGATTGTATAATTGTTTTTTAAAAAATCAATATAATATAGTTTTAGAAGAAAAGATTCCTAACGTGAATAAAAATATAGAAAAATTGGATAAACCCATTATTAAGCCCCTAAACTTTGACGTTTTATTTTATTGAGTCCCTTAATTTTTATTGTGTTTTATTAAACCCTTAATCTTTTATTTTCGTATAGATTAAGGACAAATTAGACTGAAATAATGAAATTGTGCAACAATTCAGGTTCGTTGTTGCCAAATATGCTATTATGAAAGGTTTAGAGATACGATTTGTGAAGAATGAAAGAAAAAAAGTGAGCGTAAGGTGTAAAAAAAATGTCCATTGAGGTTATTTGCTTCAATTGATAATTCTAAATACACATACACTGTTAAAACTTACCACCAACATCACAATTGTGGTTTAGTAAACAAACTTTATTTTACAATTTCATTACTTCAGTCTAATTTGTCCTTAATTTTTACGAAAATAAAATATTGAGGGCTTAATAAAATACAATAAAAATTGAGGGGTTTAATAAAATAAAGTGTCAAAGTTCAGGGGCTTAATAATGGTTTTATCCTATAAAAATTTAATATCAACTTTGGACTATAATTGAATGTTTAAAGGGAAAATATTCAAATCTATCCTGAACTGTAGGCTAATTATCAACCTAATCCTACTTTCAAAGTTGTATCAATTTGCTCCTCAAACTTTCCAAGTTGTTCCAAATATATCCAAACGACATTGAGCTTGTGGCAAGCTACCGTGGCATAAAAGTGGCTGACATGCAAAAAAAAAATTAAAAACTTAATCAATTCTATCCTCAACTATAGACCAATTATCAAGCCAATCCTAATTTCAAAGTTATAAAATTATAAATATAAAATATTAATTAAAATTAATATGTATAATGAAATACAATTGAGCATATAAATAAATAAATTATAATGAATGTAAAATTTGAAAATTTTTAAAAAATTAACTAATATATATAATAATCATTAAACACATAAACATCAACAACTGTAAATGAATTTACCAAACACGTAACATTAATTAGTATTAGCTACTAACAACAATTATCACCTAACAACTAATAGCTATCAGCAATAGTTTAACCAAACAGACTCGAAATATAGTTGAAAAATGTAAAAAAAAAATCAATTCTTATTTGCAAATTAAAATAAAAGAAAAAATAATATTGCAAAAAAAGGAAAAAAAACAAAAAAAAAATTCTTAAAATGTTTTTAAAAGAACAAATATCACCCTCACCTTCAAATTGGATGTCTACAATGAAATTTAAAAAAAAAATAGCTCAAATGAATCCCTAATCAAACATCTGATTTAAAAAGTTTAAAACTTGATTTGTGGTGCGGTAAAAGGTATAAAACACTTTTAAATTATTTTCAAAATTTAATTATCTCCTTAAAGTTTATTTTGATACAATTAAACTCTTAATTTTTTATTTTTGTATTATTAGAGCCTAGGTATTTTTGAAATCCAATTTGATTATTTAATTTTTAAAATTTTTTGAGTACAAAAAATCATTCCATTATTTTTAAATCATTTAGAAAAAAATATTTTGTTCTTAAAAGTGATTTTAAAGTGTGAAAATTATTGGTCAAATTTATTTAAAAAGAATCATTGGAAATGACTTTGAAATTAGGATTAGCTTGATAATTTGTCTATAGTTGAGAATAGAATTGTTTAAGTTTTAAATTTTTTTTGTCTTATATCACGTCAGCTTACCACGTCAGCTCTGACACAATCTCAATGTCGTTTGGATAGATTTGGAACAACTTAAAAAGTTGGAGGAGTAAATTGATACAACTTTGAAAGTTGGATTAGGTTGATAATTGGCCTATAATTCAGGATAGATTTGAGTATTTTCCATGTTTAAATTGACCCTTTGGCTAACAAATTGATTATCAATAATTATAAATATGGTTTTTGCATCAAACATCTTTGCATTTTTTGTTTGCTCAATTATTGTAAAGGGATATGATTCCTTTTCCATTGTTTTATAGGTTAGTTATATTTCAATGGATGACGCACATGTTTTTTTTACCCCCTCAGTGGAGACATTAGCAAATTGATATATGCTCAAAATGAATTTTGAATAATTTTGAAATAATACACTTCTTTGGAGGTCTTCTTTTTACTTCAACTTGCCAAGATATTCTTTGTTACATTCCAAGATTTTATGCCAATGCCACCTCTTTTTTTTTTTTTTTTCTTTTTGAGAAAAGAAAAAAAACTTTATAAGCTATTATAATAAAATATAATATTTTGACTTAAGTCATGCATATTCTACATCATAAAATTAAAGGAACAAAATTTATTAGCCTAGGCTAACTTATATTTTATATTATAGTAGGAAAAATTCACATTTAAACCTCTGAACTTTTTACATTTTTAGCATCAAACTTCTCAAGTTTGATTTTGTGTATCTAAATCCTTATATTTTATAGGTTGAAAATTAATTTTAAAACATTCTGTCAATTTTTTAACACAATTGTTTTCTTTTAGTTCCTGAAATTTTATTTTTCTAATATTCATACCATTTTTTTTTACTTTTTTTTTATTTTATTTTTAACTTATATCACTTTTAAAATTTTTCACCAATAAAAAATAAATTACTTATTTTAATTTCTAATATTTTCAAGTAAAAATATAAATATAAGTTTTTATATAAAATAATTTTCATATTTTAAATTAAAATATAAATTAATATATACATATTTAAATAATTTTCAATTTTAAAAATAAATAAACAAGTTATTGTTAAGATATAACAAATATTGTGATAATACTACTGTTTTTTCTTCTAACAAAAAAAAATATTACTGTTTTTCACAATATTTTAATTTATAGAGGTTTTATTTTCAATAAAATTTATATTTTTCAGTATAAAATATTATGATGAAAAAGAACACCATTTTTAAATGAAATTATGATAAAATTAGAATTTATAATTCTTTAAAATTTAAATTTTATATTTTAATACCTTTTTTGGTTTTATTTTTTTGTACAAAATTTAATTAAATTATTGTGAATAAATTTTTATAATATAAGATGGTCGATATCAGAATGGTGAATATCAAATATTTGTATATTTAAATAGAAAATAGTTATTATTCATATGGTTAAACATAAAAAAAAAATATTTGTGCTGAAATAGTCTAGAATACCTCAAATGGCATGTAGAATTCACCGAGAAAGTAAATCTCCATGAGGATATTACAACACATGTATGTCTCCTCTTAATTTTCTAAAATAAGATCTCTTCGATCTTATTTATTTTATTGATACTTCCCTTTGTATGTGAGTACATGTGTATTTTCTACCTTTACTATTCATATTTTCATCATCTACAATACTCAAATGGATTGTAAAAGCATTTGAATGGATTCAAGTGTTAATAATGCATGTCTGTACATCACTAAAAACAATGATAGCTTTTTCAAGTAAATCAAATTTTTTGTGATTGTTACCTTAACGTTTTTTTTTTTGAGTTAGCTTTATACGTACATGGAAAAAAATGATGCCTACTAAAAATTTATAACATAAACATTTTTCACAATAATTTAATCAAAATTTTGTAAAAAAAAAAAATAAAGCCATAAAGGTATTAAAATATAAATTTTAAATTTTAAAGAATTATGAAACATATTTTTATCATGGTAACTTTTAATTATAGTGATCTTTTTATTATAATATTTTATTCTAAATAATATAAATTTTATTGAAAATAAAACTTGTAGAATTTAAAATATTGTGAAAAATAGTAACATTATTATAATTTTTTTATATCTTAACATTAATTTGTTTATTTATTTTAAAAATTTAAAATTATTTAAATATGTATATATAAATTTATATTTTTATTTTAAAATGCAAAATTATTTTATATAAAAACTTATATTTATATTTTTAATTTAAAATGTTAAAAATTAAAATAAGTAAATTTACTTTTTATCAATGAAAAAATTTTAAAAATGATTTAAGTGTTAAAAAAAAGTAAAAATGGTATGAATGTTAGAAATATAAAAATTTAGAGACAAAAAGAAAAAACTTTGTGTTAAAAAATTGATGGACAAGTTTAAAATTTCCAACTCATGAAGTACGAGTGTCATATACAAAATGATATTTGAGAGGGCTAAAGCTAAAGGTGTGAAAAGTTTAGAGGTCTAGTTTGAATTTTATCTTTATATTACTCTGATAAAAATAAACTAAAATTTTTTTTCTTATTATTATTTGTTGTCTTTTATCGTAGTGTTTTCTTCTTTTTATGCTTTGAAAATTGAGAATCAAAATTTAAAAGATTTTTTTTTCCTTATGCATTCATTCTACATTGAATCAAATTGAGATCCAATTTTCAAACTCAAGTTAGAACTATTCCATTTTATCTCAACAAATGAAGTTATGTACTTATTGTTGACTCTAAGAACATGCATATCATTGATATTGTAAATAGTAATTATTTTGTGGAAATAACTACATACCTTTTGGGTTTACAAGGAAGTTTCTAAAGTGATGAAACAAATATTAACAAAATATTTTATAATTTAGTGTTCATTAATTAACTTAATTTTGATTTATATTGTTATACAAAAATAGAGAGACCAGAATTATAAAATCATTTAAAATTTTTACAATACACTCTAATTTAGGAGTTATGAAAAAGGCAAAATGCATCCTTACACCCTGGTACTCTCAAATTTTTTGACATTGCACTGTGGTACTAAATTTTTGGCACATTGCACCCTTCCATTCTTTTTATTTTTTGACATTGCAACACCCAACTCTCAATTTCTATCACATTGCAATCTTTTTCTAATAAATGCATTAACATAGCTTAACAACGCTTTCACATCAATTGAAAATCGTCCACATCTGTTCCAAATCATCTCTCTATGTTGGCACAACAACATCATATTAAGAATTCCCCTGTTGATTGCTATAAAACTTGGATCTTATCTGGTTCTCAAAAATCTTCTTGCTGTTATCTAAAAAATTGATTTCTCTAGAAGAAAGGATTGTTGTTCAGTGTTCTTCGACTCTATTAATAACATGAACTTATGGAAATCCTTTTTGTAGTTTTATTTGTAATGATGAATTAAACCTAGGAGGCGGTACTATGGTTGTGGTTCTCAAGAAATAAGATGTGCAATATTCTTCTACTTAAAACCTCAACTTTATGTGTAGCATCTAACTGTTATGTTTCCTCAAAATAAGGATTATGCATTTTACATCTCGCTCGTTAGGGAATACACTAAATATGAGGTATTGTACATCAATCAATAGAGAAAAGAGGCCAATGATCTAACTAAAGAGAGGAATGATGCACTCTGTCAAGTAGCCATGGCCATTATCTTGGAAGAAAAGATTGATGAACTTCATCATGATTATAGAGAGAAAATCGAAGGTCTGAAAGAATAGTATGATAACCTGGAGCTTGAGTTTGATAATAAGTATACACAACTTTGTTTGCTTGAGAGTGATATGAGAGTGCTATAAAAGAGAATGAAATGCTCATTGAGGAGAATAAATGCTGACATTACATTATTAGAGTGCAATATTAAAGGTCTAAAAGATGAGAATCAAGATTTGAAGGTAGAGATAAGGATATTATACAGGTATGAACAGCTAAAGAGTGAGTTAGATTGCTGGAATTCAAAAACTATTTTTACTAATGATATGTTTATTCAGTATATACAGTTTAATATTATTTATCAAATGTTGTAGTTGTAGTATTTTTATTATGAGTTTATGACTTATGAATGTTATGTTAATTATTTTTTGTATGAAATGTTGCAAATTGTTTCATATTATTATGCAAATTCACAGTTAGAACTTGATTTATCATCTCTTGAAGCATTAATAATCATAATGAATGATGTATTTGTCACATGATAATATTTCATATTCATATGTTAACAAAAGAGATCCATTAGTAATCATAATGAATGAAATTTTTGTCATATGATAGCATTTCATATTCATATGTTAATAAAAGAGTACCATATTGAAGAATAAAGAAATCACCATGCATAATATAATTCAATTGACACAAATGTCTCATTAAACATAAGAAGTTTAAAATATTAATTAGACTACCTAAACATGACAATAGTATAAACATGAATCATTATAACCCAATGTTTAGCAAAATGGCATTGTGAACATGTATCGGCTCCTTAGTTACTGTTCTAAGAGAAAAAGGCAATACTAAACTTATGTTAAAGAGTTTAAGACCAATCTATGGTCAAAACATCATAAATGTATTTTTCACCATTAACGTTAAGTTAATCTATGGTTTCCAAATATGATTCTTCAAGCTAGCATCCTTGATTTGTATCCCACTTGCTCCAAAAGTTGCATCATCAAGAACTCTCCTGAATAAGATGTACTTCACATTCATCTTGATAATAAATGATTTGCCTTATTAATTGATTCATTAATTATCTTTGAAGGTGCAACTAGCTTTCTATTTAGAGGTGGCTTAGATGCAGACTTATGAGTTGGGGCTGACTAAGAAGCTGTGCTGACTGAATTGCTGAGAATTTTTCTTATATCCATTGTAAAAAGGTAGCATTGAAG
The DNA here is from genome assembly GCA_949634005.1 of Mallotus japonicus. Lineage (NCBI taxonomy): Eukaryota > Viridiplantae > Streptophyta > Magnoliopsida > Malpighiales > Euphorbiaceae > Mallotus > Mallotus japonicus. Next base: position 7,539 of record CATIWK010436213.1, read on the forward strand.
TTAATGTCTACAATTAAAGTAAGAAATTATGTTAAATTTTGCATATATTTCTAGGTAATAAATAATAGCATTTATTACTCAACAACCATACTTGATAAGAAGCGCCTCCTATTTTTAGGTTTGCATAACAAGCTTAACCAAATAGTGCATACTTTTTTCTCAGTCGTGTACTAGTATTACCTTTGAAATTTTTTCTTGAAACTAGTTAAGAAGCACTTCTACTAGCTCATTCCACTTATGCTCTATTGGGGTTGGCTATAAGCTTGATGAGATTTCTTTTAATAACTCTTCTTTCTATTGTTGTTTGTCTTTCTAAGATGAAGCTTCACTCTATCTTTTTCTATTCTTTCTTATGATTTTTGGAGCCTGTAAAATAAAAATTAGATAAAAATATGAAAGAATCCAATGCTACAACCAAACACAAACATGAAAGAAACACGAATAAAATAATCAATGTTACCTTAGTTGGCCTTTTATGATGACTTTTGCTATTATGACCTTTTTCTTTATAAATCTTATAGCTCATTACTTGACCTATTCTTGGTAGTTTTTAAGTACCAACCTTTTTCACTTCATCCTTGTCCTTCTTTCTATTTAATTTTAACCTACCAAGCATTCTTTTAAAAGCTGGATACTTAATTCTCTCCTTACCAGCCAATGCTCAGGTCTTAGTACACACTAAATTATATATTGGTATTCCTTCATGTAAGTTTTATTCTTGTACTAGTGTGAAATATACTTTTTTAGCTCTTTAGAGTCATGGTAGATAGTTGCAACTGCATGTCGACAAGGTATGCCAACCAAATCCCATTCTCTGCATGTGCAAGTTTTCAGTGCCTTATTAACTATATGATTTTTCCATTGTCATTTATATAGGTGAGTTCAAATCCACTTGATCCATTCAATTCAATCTTCCAATCATATGATTTCAACATGTTCTTATCCAACTTAACCAAGGCTTTAGGGGAGACTTCTGATATCCAAGTCCTAACAAGAATCCTGTTTGTCCACAATATGTTCATCACCTAAATCTTAATAGCTTCCAACATTGTGATGATGGACTTGCATCTTGCATCCAAAATCCAACCATTAAATGTCTCAGAAATATTAATTTCAATGACATTACATTTAACATCAGTGTTAAAGAAAACCTTACACCATTTCTCAATTGGATAATAAAGAGTATCATATAATATGTAATTACCTAATTTCACTAAATATGATAAACTATCCTTCAATTCCTATAAACATGCTGACTTGGCATAGCTCCGAAAAGCAATTTTTCTATCCTCCCCTCTCCACTTTTGGCTCAGTTAGTATAAATGTATCTAGCACAAATTTTATGATCAATAGATGGCAAAACCTCTTGCATTGTTATCTCCAAACCCTATCATATTAAAGAACATAATATATAAAAATTAATTGGAAGAAAAATAATACAAAATAAGAATGTACCTTTTGCATGTTCAAGATCACATTACTAACTGCACATAAAAGTTATCCTTTACACACACCGCTTGAGGAAGCAACCATCAATCCTTATGATTTTTCTATAACCCATAAGCCATCCTTTCTTATATGAAACTAGACAAACATAGAACTTACTGAAGAATGGTCTTCTTTTAGGGTTTTCAGAACATGATTTTGCAAAGTATATAGAACCTATATTTTCTTGGCCAATAGCAATTGCATAGTCATGCAATCTAGTACACTCTATGATGTAGTTTCCCGTCATCTCCTTAATGATCTTCCTTTTTGCATTTCTACATGCAATAATGCTAACCTCCATTTTCATTTTAGATTTGACTAGAACCTGTAGTTGCTTAAGTTTTATATTTAGTTAGGATATAATTCTGGCTCTGAAATGTTTCATAATAAATATGCTCCTACAAAAACTACTTTTATTTATCTTACCACATTCATGATGTGGGTTGTAGGTTTCGACGGTTAGTGTATTATTTGTGTTGTGCAAACTAACTGATAAATCCCATAAACAACCACTCTTGGATTAAGCCATAACCCTCCTAGGTTCATTTTTTATATGTGAAATTAGCAAACTCTTAGCAATTGCATACCTAGCAATACTATCCACAACATCCTCAATGTTCTTAAAGATCATGCCTAAACAAAACATAGGTATGGCAGCATTTTTGACAAACTATATTTAGGATTTGTTTTTAGACTTTCCACTATACACCACCTCCTTATTAGTATCACTAAATTTACTCCTATTTAAACATTACCATTTGCATCACTTATATCACCATTAACTATAATGTTATTATTATCTTTGTTGGAAATCTCATCAGCTTGCTCACCATCGAAGAAAATATCAACATCAATCTCTTGAACATTTGGTACTTTAAGATCATATTTTCTATTTATCCTATACTGTCTAACTTTTTGTAACTCTTCATCTTCATTATTAGTTAGATAAGGCACATTGACACATATCTCATCAAATGTTTGGTGAGCGACATATTCAGGCAACATAAAGTCATTAAACTCAATGTCATCAAAATCATAACCCCCTTAATGGTGTTTTCATGTTGCAAATTGGTTTTATGTTGCATATTGGTTTTAAGTTGCTTATTAGTTTCGTGTTCCTCATTTGTTTCAAGTTGCATGTTGGTCTCAGTTTCTAAGTTAAATTCAAATTAGAGGTATGTTTCAGAATGAAAAAGCACAATTGTTTTCAATTTGAACAAAAGGCTACTCATTTATAACCAAACCCACACTAATAGACACATCATGGTCAATGAAAAACTCTAGTCTATCTTTATCCCTAAGACCTCTATCTCCGTCCATAAGACCACCACTAATTTCTATTACATCTCTATCATTTTCTACCAACTAAATTTTCCATAATCTACTTTTTCTATTATACAAACCACTTACAATATTGTACCATAAATCCTTAACATAAGACATAATACTAAGAAATTATATTGTACCATAAATCCTTAACATAAGACATAATACTAAGAAATGATATTGTACCATAAATCTTTAACATAAGACATAATACTAAGAAATGATAGCAAGTCAATATCAAGGCAGTCATCAGGTAAATGACACTACCTTCTACGTATGTTCCAGTATCCCTTCTAATACTACCTCTATGATAAATAAGCAACTGCAACCTAATGTTGTCCATTCTTTCTTGCCTAATCAACCCTAAAATAGTATACAAAACAATGAAAAAAATTATTTTACTCACATCAATAGGCATTGATAACACCTAAAAAATCAGAAACCCTAACTACAAGAATTATTTTATACAATAAGAGCAAACACTATGCCACAAAAAAATATTTTAACAAAAACAGCTCGAATGGAGCAGTAGAAAACAACATAAATGAATTTTAAAAAGAGCTTAACCTATAATAACTAACATTCAGAAATAAAAAGCCAACACCTAAAGTAAAAAACAATATGAAAGCATTATTGTTGGACCACTATACAACCCACTTCAAAAATATAAGAAAAGTGATATACGTAGAGACAACAACATCATAAAAACTTTGGTATCTTAGTAAAAAAAATCGTTTTGTTATTTTTTATATCAGAAAGAATCATTTAAGAAGGTATAAAAAAGGCACTCACCTCCTCCTTAGCTTTTCCCCTTTTTATTTTTTCACACTTCTCTTGCTGCTTTCAATATTTTAGGGAATAGACATTTTCGTGATTTAGGGTATTAAAGCATTAATGGATGTAAATGTATGAGTTTTATTATATATATATATATATATATATATATAGAGAGAGAGAGAGAGAGAGAGAGAGAGAGAGAGAGAGAGAGCACACTCACGAAGAAGGAGGGACATACAAATTTATTAAAAAGTCTTCACTTATTATTATATAAGATTAGATAATTTAATCATTTATTAATTAAAATTAAACTAATTAAATTTATTATTTTAATTTAAATTGTATTTCATATTCTAATTAGGTTAATTTTTATTTAGCTTGATATAAACCAACTAATTAAATAGCATACTTAATTTAAATCATATTTTCTATTTCAATTAGGACAATTTTTATTTACCTAAGGTCTTAAAATTTCTATTCAAATTCGATTAAAAAATAATTAAAATTAAATCAATTATATTTTTATTATCAAATATTTTTAATACAATCATAATCTAAATGAATAGTATACAAAATTGAAAATTGTAGTCATTTTCAAATTAAAATTTTAATTTTCTATAATTTGCTTTGTTTTTTCGATTTTGATTAGATTTTTTTTGAATGGGTTAGTTTCTATTATATCTAATATAAACAATCTCAAAACTATATTTTTACAAATCTTATCAATGTTCAATAAGAACATAACTAAAATAATTAAAATTAATTTTTATCATTTAATTATTAATTATAATCACGATTTAGAAAATAACATATATTTTCTTAGAAAAAAGAAGTACTAAAGTTGAAAGTATTGAAAAAGGTGATGTATAACTCATTAAAATTAATATTAAAAAAATATTTGAAAGATAATATATAATCAGTTAAGTATAATATCATTTACATTGTAATGAATTATCTGTTGAAAATGTAATGATGAATTGAGAGTAGTATTGTTAAACCTTTGCATGATGAATGTGTTGATCGATCTCAAATCAACTTTAGTTTTGACTTTGACAATTTATTTTTACTACTAATATGTGTTTAAGTATGTATTTTAGATAGGCTCAAGACTACGCTTAATGGATGAAGTTATTGTTGGGTTTCGTGGTACAAAAAGCAATGAAAAATTAAAATTTTTATCACAAACCAGAACCAGGATCCATGCAATTCAATTAACTGATTATTGATTAGGGTTTCCAAAATCTTACCACGGATGAAGAACGGGCAAGATTGTTGGAAGGACGAGAGGAGGTTCACATCGGTGACACCCTACCTTGAGCTTTCAGTTCTCTTTTGTCGGATTGAGACGTCTCCAAATGAATACGTCCTCCACAAGTATCCACACGAACAGCCTTTGATCAAAATGAATGTGTGCTAGCACCTTTTCTTGATTGTCTTACAACTCAAGAACTATGTGTTTTAGTTTTCTCAAAAAGAGAAAACGAATTTTGGTGGCAGAATTAAAAGTATATGAAACCATAGAGAACATAATATATTTATAGACTTCTCAATTAGGGTTTCACTTACCAAAACGTTTTTGGCATATACCACCTTTTTAATTCTAATTTGATTCAAATACCAAAATAGAAATAGTTTCCTATTTATTTAAGATAAACATTAACTTAAATAAATAAATAAATATAAACAGCCTTTGATCAAAACAAATGTGTGCTAGCACCTTTTCTTTATTGTCTCACAACTCAAGAACTCTGTGTTTTAGTTTTCTCAAAAAAGAGAAAATGAATTTTAGTGGCAGAATTAAATCTATATGAAACCCTAGAGAACATAATATATTTATAGACTTCTCAATTAAGGTTTCACTTACCAAAACGTTTTTGGTATATACGACCTTTTTAATTCTAATTTGATTCAAATACCAAAATAGAAATAGTTTCCTATTTATTTAAGATAACCATTAACTTAAATAAATATATACAGCCTTCGATCAAAACAAATGTGTGCTAGCACCTTTATTGATTGTCTCACAACTCAAGAACTCTATGTTTTAGTTTTCTCAAAAAGAGAAAATGAATTTTGGTCACAGAATTAAAAGTATATGAAACCCTAGAGAACATGATATATTTATAGACTTCTCAATTAAGGTTTCACTTACCAAAATGTTTTTGGCATATACCACCTTTTTAATTTTGATTTGATTGAAATACCAAAACAGAAATAGTTTCCTATTTATTTAAGATAACCAATAACTTAAATAAATATATATATATATATATATATATATAGAGAGAGAGAGAGAGAGACGAATTTATATTTATTTATTTGCACAGAGTTTTACTAGGCTTGGTAAACCCATATTCATTTTGGGCATGTTCAAAGTGTGTGACCCTGTAGGTTCACATAACATTGGCAGTGGGCCTAAAATCCCAATTTAGGCCTACAACTCATAAGTGGCCTCTAGCAAGACATTATGACTACCTAAGTTATGTGAAGGCCGATAATCTGACATAACCTAATTTATAGTGAATATTGTAATCCCTTTGTCACATGATATCTTGATTGAACTTAAGGCATAGTTTATGTCATCCTTATATAGTTTAACCATATTATGACTTGATTCCAAGAAGACTGAGAATGATAACTCTTTATCAATTCACTCCAGCATGGCCATACATTTTCCTTCAGTCTATCTTATCAAAGGGCCCATAGATATGTTACTCATTAAATAAGGGACAAATTCCTTCTCAATCACTCACATTCGTCACATAACTCATTTCATATCCAACAACATTCTATTTCATCATCCTGTTAAAGACAATGTTAGAATGTGTCAAAATACAAAATAGTTATGTAGAAATCCATGGTGATTTCAAGGTCGAAGGACTAAAACAATATTACTGTGATGAGAAATACTTATGACAATTATCTATGTAGTATTCTCATAGTGGGTCAATCTAGTATATCATTTCTCAAACAAATA